>JAHWFP010158297.1:9585-35221 GCA_023313725.1 Lithobius niger | reverse complement strand
CTGAGTGAAGGTGGCAAAAATAAGACGGGGGGGGGGGGGGGTCAGGATGAGTACAAAAAAAAAAACGGGGAGAATGGGCGCAAAAATCCTTGAAAAAAATTTATTTTTATCTGTATTTTTTTTAAAACAACCATTTATTTACCAATGGGGCGTTGTATTGTCTACCATCCCATCCAAATTAAAGTCAGTTACGTTCACAAGTGCTGGCCCGAGTGACAGATGCTGTAACACGTTCGTTGATTCCAGAAGTAAACACTGCACTGCAAAGAACACCAAAGCAAGCGAACGAATACGAATCTGACAACGAAGCAAGCGTTGTTCTTTGTAGTGGGCGGGGCCACTAGCCTTTTAGTTGGGATCAGTACATTTTCCCGACTCATTTTTCCGACGGTACGTTTTCCCGACAACGTTTTTCCGACAGTACCATTTCCCGACAGGACTTTTCCCCGACAGGCACATATTCCGGACAGGACCTTTTCCCGACAGGTACAATTTCCGGGCAGTTACTTTTTCCCGACAGGACTTTTTCCCGACAGGTACATTTCCCCGACAGGATTTTTCCTGAAATGTGCTTTGAAAAAAAAATCAAAAAAGGGACATTATTTCTTTGTTTTGTATTAAGGGTCTTACGTTATGGACTGGACGCATTATTTTACACTTACTGCATTCCCCTTACCTTTAAAACGATAAAAATTATTCAATCTTAAAAAGATGATTTCGAATTTATTTTTGATGGAATTATACGGTAGGGAGATTCGGCAGCTAGTTAAAATAGGTGAGATCTTTCCTTCCCTACACCTTTAAAATAGGACTGAACCATCAATATAAACAGGGTTCGTACATTGCCTTGAATTCCTTAAAAAGCCTTAAATTTTAAAACCAAAAATTCAAGGTTTGAACAACCTTAAAAATTGGAATTTATGTTGTTGGGAGCCTTGAAATGGGCTTCAATTTTGTTGAGTGTACTTTGTTTGGAATGTGGTTAATGCCATAACAATGGTATTAATTTAGGTACAAAATTAAATAAATCAGTAGAAATAAGTTATTAGCCAAATCTATTTCTTCTGGAAACCGTGCTCCCCAAGGATTGGACTGGAGACAAAAACAGAGAGGCGCCGTTAAGTGTAAGCAATTTTTGCCACTGAGCAAATACAGTTCAACTAGCTGTTAGTTGCTGCATTCGTTTTGCCCATTGGTAGGAGGGAGGACATAATATTCGTCATTGTTTATGATGGTTTAAACCATGCGCAATGGTTGTTTGCCGTGACGTCACCATGAGTTAGCCAATGACGAACGAGAACGGCTGTTTGGCTGTCTGACTGGACTAGCTCAATCACGTGATATGCACGTCACAGCAAACAGCCATGGCATGTGGTTATAGCTTACTACTGCGGACTAAGAGTACAATGGTGCAGACATCGACGCCTGACAAAATACTGGAATTTAAAAGGTAATTTTGAGAGTCGACTGTACAAAGAGCCTTGAAATTGGTTGCAGGTTGGCCTTGAAAAGCCCTGAAAAGGCCTTGCAAATCGCTTCGTCTGTAATGGACGAACCCTGTATAAAACAAGTCAAACACTAGGGAGAATTTTGTTCTTATCGAGATAGTGTCCTCTCCATGTTAGGTGAGTTAAGAATCGTAGTGGTTTCACGTACTTGGGTTTTAATGTTCTAATACGACAGGGACCTAAACACTGTACTTGCCAATAGAGCAGTGACATTTGCCGCCATATTGGCACAAGTATGGGTTTTGGAGGGCATAACTACAAGGTGCACTACATAAAAATGGAGGGAAAAACAACGGAAGAGCGGATTTCTTAGTCTTAAAATAACGTTGTTTTCTCCAACAACAAAAATCGCGCGTTTTAGGTCTAAGAAATCATTCTTCACAGCATCGGCTTCAGTATGACGCCCTTCTGTTTCTCTCTGCAGTGTCCCTTGCAGCTAACCCATTAAGGCTCCAGCATAGAGTTATATACAATAATACTACGTCGTGTCACTGCTCTATATAAATGTCGTGGAACCATTGGATTTTTTACGAAGCGTTGCTCATAACATAAGACTATAGTTCTTAATGAATTTTGATACCTGCATTTTTTTAAACAAACTGCATAAGAATTTTTAAATTTTTTTTTTTGTTGTTGTTCAAAAACTCAAGTCATAAAAAAAGTGCCTGTCGATAAAATGCACCTGTCGAAAAACGTCCTGTCGGGAATAAGTACCTGTCGGAAAAAAGCACCTGTCGGAAAAAGGTACTGTCGGGAAAACGTTGTCGGGAAAACGTATCGTCGGGAAAATGAGTGTCGGGAGAAAGTACCAGACCCTTTTTAGGTTTGTTTCCTTGCACTTAAAAAAACTGAAGTAAGTGGTTTGAGCGACATGAGTTTATTTGGAGCCCTAACCTATACAGGTCACCAACACCGCCCATAAATCCTAACACTACATTATCCTAGGAACGAAGTAATAGTTATTGGTTAAAATCGAGCGGCTATCGATTTTTATCCCACGGCTGCGATTATTGGCCCTGATCGAGGATGCAAATAGGTCGAGGGTGGAGCCCGAGACCTATTTGCATACGAGAGCCAGTTCAGTAATCGCAACCGTGGGTTAAAAATCGATAACCGCTCAACTTTAATCAATAAATGATTTATACCACGGTTGGGACGTCAAGCTAACTCGTATTTAATTTTTGTGTTTGTGTTTTGTGAAAATTGCTTCAAGAAATACGGCAATCAATCAGTATGTTGCATGAATGAAGGTCATTCCATTTTAGTTTATGCAGGGGGAGTAGGTGGTAGACGGACGAGTCCTTTGGGTCAACTTTGTGGAGGGAGGGGGGAGTGGGTGCGAAGGGGACACGCGTTATTTGGCCAGATTTCACGCTATAAGCTCGCTCGTATTTTTGAAGCTGTTCGAGTGAAGAAACTTCGATAAGATGTAGCAGGGATAGAATGACATGTTTTGGGACATTCTGGCAAGGTATGTAATTCATTTTGTGCGTTTGTAGTTTGAGAATTGTTTATAAAATACGGTAATAGGGTATCGGTATGAATGAAGGTCATTCCATTTTAGTTTGTGGAAGGAAGAGGGGGGAGGATACGCGGAGTAAAAAAGCTTAGGTATGGGCCAGACATGTGAGAGTTAGCATGGAGAGGATTTCAAGTTAAGTAATTCCTTTTGTTACGTTTTTATTGCGTTACTTTTTTGCACGCTGTGTTTGGTTATTGGTGTGTGCGTTCCCAGTCGCGTGATCCGGAAGTGTCAAAAGTGTGGGTTATCGGCAAAAGTGTGGGGTAACTTGATAACCCCTACTTTTTGCGATGACGCACACTTCCGGTCACGGTTAACGGGATTTGACCTACGGAAATTTAGCATGGCGTTGAGTTAGAGTGACGTCACAGCCGTGGTATAATACCTAACAGCGAAACAACCAACATCACTAAGACTAATAGGAGAACCTTCCCGACGCCACACAGAATACTGCCGCACATATTACTCAACTGCTAATAAAGCCACGCAGCTTGAGTTTTAATAAACGGCCAGAATGACGACTGAACATTAAACGCACCATCTTTTGTTTGTCGCCCTTTCGCTCCACCAGTAACGAAAACACATGGCGAAAACAATATATTTCTCCACGGCGGTTCACCAGGCTTTAATGTAGCACAACAAACGGCACCAAACAAGCCGCCTCATTATATTGATTTTCTTATACAGCCTTCATTATGAACATCGTCAACCCTTCAACAAAATCAACCAAGTGGAAATGGTTATCAGCTCCACGGAGCCGTACATCTTCGAATGGTAAACAGCAGTTCAACACACATGGAATCTTCAAGCAACCCTTCCCACTCGTCGTATATGCCGCAGAATTGTTATTGAATAAATACTTCGTTACAGTGCTCTGTTGATGTAGTCGCAAGAACCAACGACCGTATGTAAATTGGTCGCCTATTGAAGTTGGGGCGTGGAGAGAAAGGCCCCCTATACCCCCAATGCCCTTTTCATAGATTGAAACCCATTCTATACGGGTCTCCGTGACGATCCTACCACGTATACTCAGCGATTGAAGGCTTTTGAAACTCATCGTCAATACCTCAACGTATTTCCGATTTGAGAGCACGCTGGCGAACCAAACAGCTTGGTTACCATGGTAACGCGCACAATGAGAAATGCAAATCTTAGAGGTATATCGCTTTTTCTGCCTGAAGCGTAGGAATATTCCAAAATAAATAGAATCTGGGGGAAAAAAAATGCCCTCATGTCGCCGTATATATCGTCTTCCAAATGTTGATACTATTTTTCTCATTTTGGTGGAGCCGAGGGTAAAGTTTGGGAGTCATCCATAAAACTATAAATAATAATATTAATAATGAAAATAACGATAATGCAAAGAGGGAAAAGGAAGGGAGACCTTTGAAGTTTCCCATATAGCTTGGGCAAAATTTGAAATGGGAGAGATTTACTTGCTTGCGCTGTGTTTTTATTGCTTAAGGAACGTACCCTTAGGGTAGGGGGTTTTGTTCCCGACGAATTCGTTTCAGTTTTCAATATGACTAGGCCTACAAGTTGAGCAAGCATGGTAGCAGGGTTTTGTATAAATGTATCAACCAACACAGGTAACGCACTTACAATACAACCACAATAAGACTTCGTGTGGAGCAGTAACACACCTAAGGAGGGGGCGAATAGGCGATTCCCCCCACCCCTCTTTTCCCCCGCAAGACCGTTCAAATTTACTAGCAAAACGGTCACCTCTTTAAGTTTTACCAATAAGGCAAATTTTCGAGATTGTTTTATGTGCGGGAGATCCCAGGTCCCTCCGTCTCCCTCAGTCAGTACGGCCCTGCTTAAAGTGTGCACAGCGTATCTTGAGTCCTGCAGTAATTTTCTGATCGGCTACGTCTTCCTGGAGAGGATTGCTTTAATCGGCGGCCGCCATTGTTTTTGTAACTATTTTGAATATCAGCAAGGCACTCTGCTACCAAAATCATACAATCGATTATCTGTGTTCATTGTGGGGCGTACTCAAGATAGGCTGCGGATATTATAAATACATACAGATGCAAACCTGTTTACATCGCCTTTAGGACTTAATGCCAGGCTGCCTCAGTGTGGAATTGAACCACGACCTTTGAAACCAGAGGCCGAAGTCCTATACCGCTGAGCTACCGGCACTGCCAGTGTTCGTTTTAAATGCTACATATGGACGTTTCCATTCAAAGGCCATGTCAGTATGGCTCAGCGGTAGGGCTTCGGCATTTGGTTACAAAAGTCGAGGGTTCAATTCGCTGCTCAGGAAGTCTGACATTTAAGTCCAAAACGCAACGTAAATAGGTTTGCATGCGATTTTCGAGCACATTTGGTTTTCCATCCTGTTAGGCCCTGATTACAGGCTCAGTAATTCTGTTTGCGAAAACATTTTTTTTTTTACTAGTTTAGTAAAAGACTTTTGTTCATTATTTCACTAGCTTGGGTTTCGTCATGGCTCTGATATACCTCCATACTTATTCGTTGGCGTTGCTGTTTTTGTGTTGTCTTCTGAAGTGTTCTTATTACGTTAGCTAGAGTAAATTGCCTTGGCTAAAATTTCACAGGACAGAAAGTGAGTTTCGTATTATATTATGTTATACTAGGAAACAGGCTTTGGGCCTATTGTAGGTGGAACGAAGAGAAATTTATTTTAAATTTGTATTTACTCTCATTATAACGGCTTTGTAATATTTGCTGGGACAATATTCACTTAGCTACATTTGAGCTGAAGCTCTTTGCTGGTGTTTTTCCACATTGTAGCTTTTTTTTTTTTATTAATTTTAGGTAGGTTTTTTCATATTAATTTTAAGATGCTTTCGTTTGCTCCCACGTTTAGTTTCTGTTTCGTTATTTGCAGCCTCTTTACACCATCTCTGCCGTAGTAAAATACCACGTTAGCTGCCGTGGTTAAGCTGACTTAACAAAGTTTGTTTTTTTTTTGTTACGGGTTGTTAAAATTTTGACAAAAAGTAAAAATAAACGGCGTCCGCTCGCGTGGCTCGATTTTGCTGATAATCTCCTGTTAAACAAGATATTTTTTTTTAATTTACCCTTATACATTTGGGACTAAAGTATTAGCTGGGTCCTTATTTCGTATAGAGCAGTGACATTTGCCGCCATATTGGCACAAGTATGGGTTTTGGAGGGCATAACTACAAGGCGCACTACATAAAAATGGAGGGAAAAACAATGGAAGAGCGGATTTCTTAGGCTTAAAATAACGTTGTTTTCTCCAACAACAAAAATCGCGCGATTTAGGTCTAAGAAATCACTCTTCACAGCATCAGCTTCAGTATGACACCCTTCTGTTTCTCTCTGCAGTGCCCCTTGCAGCTAACCCATTAAGGCTCCAGCATAGAGTTACATACAATAATACTACGTCGTGTCACTGCTCTATAGATGGAGGCTAATGCGTTTACAGAAGGATTTTTTTTGGATAGTATAAGGAAAATGGGGTTAGGGTGCGTTTACGCAACAAGTCATTCTCGCTCGCCGAATGCTATTTGCTAGTCAACTGTTATTTATTTATGAATAATTTCCCGTTGCTAATAAATGAATGTGGTAATAAATAACAAATTGTATGTATTATAAATAACAACACGGATAAAGAACAAAGTGCTACAGTAATTTTAAACATTGCTACAAGATTGTTGTCATTTCACGCTATTTCCAAAATTTGCTATTCTCCCTCAAAGTACAGTTTCTAGCAATGATCAAACGTCGGCAAAATAAATAGCTTCTCGCAGCGACAATTCAAAATCCAACATTGCGTCCATTTCGTGGCTATCGAATCGAAGACAAACCATCGAATGCTGGCAAACAAAAAACAGTCCTTCGTCTTGCACTGCAGTAAAAATTATTTTCTTGTTGTCATAAATCGGCGCTCAAATATTGCAAGCATTGTACGCCGTGTCTCGAAGCACGAGGAGAAGATTTGCGTCTGCGTCGTTGTCATGGTTACTACGTATAGACACCTCGAAAGCCGCATACTCCGGTAAAGGCGAGAAGCAGCCATCAGATTTAGTGTTGATCAAGTAAAAGCTAGTGAGCGAGAAAACTGTCGTTGCGTTAACACGCTCTTAGCATCTCCTCTCTCACTTAATCAATCTAAATTATTAATATCGTTAAGCGAGCGAGAACTATACTGTAAGCGAGTCAAGACTTTCAGCATCATCATCATACACAGGATTACCGCCTGTGAAATACCTCGTGAGTAGTTCTTCTGCAATCCAGATAATGGATGCTATCGACGGATTCACGATGGGTACGTGCCACACTTATACTTTTTTAGGTTCTGGTTGGCCACTCTAAATAGCTGTATTTATGATCGTTTGCAATCGCCTGTCACGCACATGCAGTAACATTGGTGGTGACTGGATCCTTGTACACTCACTGAGTTCCTGCATGCACTCGGCTCACAACGATTTGTTTAAGCTGCCATCTACGAAAATTGGTAGTACTCTTTAGACGATGATATTTTTATTTATTTCATTTCATTTTATTATATCGTTTTATTGTTTTATTGATTGTTTTAGAATATTTTTTTCTTTATAATGCTGAAGAAACTATACGTACCCGATTTCTGATTTAAGCATTTCTTGAGGGATAACTGGGGAGGGGGAGGGGGCGGCAAGGAGCTGCATGGCTTGTTGGAGGATCCAAAATTGAAAATTGCAAATTCCTGGACTTTTGTAACTGGGGAAATCTCCGTTCATGACAGGGCCAAAAATCCAGAATAAATCATGAGTGGGCCTTATATTTTATTATTCCAAAACTGATAATTTACAAATTGTGTAGGGGGTCTACGGGATAGCGTGTTGTTTTTATTGTATAAATTGCGGGTAATTATTTCTGTGTCCAAAACACAGTGAAATGTTTGAAGGCTAGTTGTGAGAGCTGTAAAAGGGCAGTTTTCGTCATTGGCTAGGGAGATTGTTGGAGTGGTACAAAATTACATTTCTTCGTAGTCATAGTCGTCGCTGTTGGTTACTTCAATAATGAAGGGTTCGGCTCGGTATTCAATCAGATGACAGTGCCCCTATAATTGTTCTCAAGCGTTACAACGTGGTTAATGCATTTCTGCCAGTCACCAGGGGTTACATGGGCTACCGCAGTAGTTGTTAATGTTATGCCGTCTGCAATTTTACATTTTGTGTTGGATGCTCTTATTTCGTCTTTAACTTGGGCCCTAATTAACTCGACGAGATTCAGCTCGCAGTGGTACGGAAATTTGTTTTTCGAGCCACGAAATAATTTCTGGCTTATTGCTTTTGCTTGTTGCTGCCTTGTCGAGTCAAACTGAATGACACGGAACATTGTCCGTCACGATCACCAAGTTGGCCGGAATATTTGGTAGTAGTTTTTAACCAGTTTTTAAAACACTCGCCGTTCATTTCTTCTTGGTAATCCCCAGTCTTAGTTTTCTAATGAAAAGAAGTTAAGCACTATTTACAAATCCTTTTCGTTAGAACCAGCATGCAATAATATCAAACGTCGTATCAAACGTCGATCTTTTCCCTTTGGTATGAGCTGGAGGCCACGTTACTCTTTATTCCTTGCCGTGCCACTGCATCTGTCGGCTGTGATGTTGGTTGGCCCACATCTCGTCCAATTAAACAAACTGTGGTTGTAGCTACGCAATTAACTTACCGAAGAATTACAGCGTAGAGCAACAATTTCTGGACTTTCGATATAAGTCGGATCATAGCTGCAAAGGGCGAGCAAGCTTGGCAATTTATCTGCGCGCTTCAGCTTTCGATATGCTACGCCGTAGCGGCGTCATCTGCGGCGTTAGGCCTAATCGTAGTCATCGTAGTTTTGGCCAGAGTTGGGGATCGGTATTTCCTTTGCTACTGACAAGACACGCTTACCGTTCTCTGAAAGATTCCAGTGGCAAAGCTGGTCTCTTAAATTTGTTGTTTCAACATCCGTGTTGTGTCCTGAGCCTCCATGTATTTGAAAACATTGCAAACAATCTCCCTAGCCGGCGAATTCAGAAGTTTTCCACGTCGGGAAAGCGATGAAGCGAGAGATAAGGTCGCCATGTTGGTTCGTCTGCTCGAAGAGAAACTTTTACCAGGCGCGATCAATCCATTGTCCAAAAATCCGCGCGGAGTGGCCAACCAGAATCTAAAATAGTATAGACAGGTTACCTTCACGGGTTAGATGAGTTGCTGTCCTTACACAGACCTTGACAGGTTAGACAAGTTGCCATCCTTAACAGGTTACTTTGACGGGTTAGACGAGTTGCCGTCCTTAGGCGTGCTACCTTGGCGGGTTAGACAAGTTGCCACTCTTAGACGGGTTACCTTGGTGGGGTAGACGAGTTGCCATCCTTAGACGGGTTACCCTGACGAGGTAGACGCGTTGCCATCCTTAGACGTGTAAACTTGGCGGGGTAGACAAGTTGCCATCCTTAGACGTGTTACCTTGATGGGTTAGACGAGTTGCCATCCTTAGGTGGGTTACCTTGACGGGTTAAACGAGTTGCCATCCTTAGATAGGTTACCTTGATGGGTTAGACGAGTTGCCGTCCTTAGACGAATAGACGGGTTACCTTGATGAGTCAGACGAGTTGCCGTCCTTAGGCGGATTACCTTGGCAGGTTAGACGAGTTGCCGTCCTTAGGCGGATTACCTTGGCAGGTTAGACGAGTTGCCATCCTTAGGTGGGTTACCTTGACGGGTTAGATGAGTTGCCATCCTCAGACGGGTTACCTTGACGGGTTAGACGAGTTGCCATCCTTAGGCGGGTTACCTTGACGGGTTAGACGAGTTGCCATCCTTAGACGGGTTACCTTGACGGGTTAGACGAGTTGCCGTCCTTAGGTGGGTTACCTTGGCAGGTTAGACGAGTTGCCGTCCTTAGACGGGTTACCTTGGCGGGTTAGACGAGTTGCCATCCTTAGATGGATTACCTTAATGGATTAGATGAGTTGCCATCCTTAGACGGATTACCTTCATGGATTAGACGAGTTGCCGTCGTTAGACGAGTTATCTTGATGGGTTCGATGAGTTACCGACCGAAAACAGGTTATTGTGATGGGTTCGACGAGCTGCCGTCCTTAGAAGGGTTACCTTGAACTGTAAGACGATTTTCTTTTCTTAGACGGGACACCTTGACAGGTTAAACGATTTGCTATCCCTACACAGGTTAACTTGACGGTTAGACGATTGACTTCCTTAGACCGGGTACATTGACGGGTTAGACAAGTTACCGTCCTTCAGTGGGTTACCTTGAAAGTTAAGACGTGTTGCCGTCCTTAGACGGGTTACCAGCTACTGCCTACTAATTGGTGGTAACGAACTTTCCGAAGTTTCCCCTTGGACTGTCTAAGCCAATGGACTCCGTCTGAAACTGAAGTAAATGTGTCTTGGCCTTCGTTTTGACCACATTTCACCATTTAGTGGGGTCTTGTCCGGGATTTGAACCCTGGACTGCTGACACCCAAAGTGAGATCATATACATATGGTAAAGTAAGAGTTATAATGTTATCTGGTCTTCAGATAATATAAAATAAATAAATAAGTAAAATAACGATGTGTGTACAATGGAGGCGGCTTGTCCGGCAGGGGCGCGCTTTTCATTGTGTCGTTTATATCCAACTAAATATGGATCCGATACACGTAGACTTTTGCAAAGACCTAGCAGATAGACGCAAAGCCTAACAAAGAACAGCCAAGATTTTAGAATTGCGCTGCTTTCTCTAAGGTACATTTCATCAAATCAAAAACCAAAACTGGTAAAAAGGACTGCCAAGTTCTGAATGGTTCGGCCCTTCAAAGGAGTGATATCAACACACCAAAACATTCGCCAAGTTAAGCGCACCGACTAATAGTTCGAAGGTTAAATGAAAACTACAACATGACTAGCAATGTTCAAGTTTTCATTTAACCTTCGAACTATTAGTCGGTGCGATTAACTTGGCGAATGTTTTGGTGTATTGATATCACTCCTTTGAAGGGCCGAACCATTCGGAACTTGGCGATAACTTTTACCAGTTTTGGTTTTTGATTTGATATCACTGATTTTGTTTAAAGTGTGCATTCGACTCAACTCAAGGGGCCTGCAGATGTGTAATAAATTGCCACGTTAACAGTAGCTAGAGTGGTAAGTTTTCTAATATTTTAATTTCATATCACTCCTATGAGAGGCCGAACCATTCTCAACTTAGTCGCCTCTTTATTAGTTTTTGGTTTTGTTTTCATTTAAATTTTTTTTGTAATTTAGTTCATATCACTCCTTTGTGAGGCCGAGCCATTCTCAACTTGGTGTGCGCTTTACTAGTTGTTGGCTTTATTTTGATATTTTGTTTGTTTTTCGTGAACTGGACGTAGACACAATTTCTTTGGCAACGTTGTTTAGATTTGTGGGGACACACTAGCGTGCGTCTAGATACGCACGTTAGTATACACCTTGTCATTGTCCGAAGTTTGGCCGTCCAATCTGAGACGATGCCGACAATACTAACAATGGTTATAACAATACTTTCATACTTACGCGCCATCCCACGCCGTTCCCATTACACCCCAGGCTGTAAACCAGCAAAGGTATGCAGTTCGTATCATACTGCAGCCATTCGTAAAATTTCATAGCTGGAAGCCTTCCAGCTATCTCGGTATTGGTGAATAATCATCCTATGGGAATTAACATGGGGATGAGCGGACTAGAATAATTAGAAGAACCTAGAAGAAAAAACTAGCAACACATTTGCGGCGTTATTGAGGATCAAATTTTGCATCTTTGCACTTAGCTGACATTCCTACACAAGTTAATTTTTGTCAGGTGGGTCATTGCTTTCTATTTTACCACAATTTAAGCTTTTGTGCCGCATTATTATTTTTACCCAAGTACCTGAAATGTGCCAAACTACCTTGACAATTGAATTAATGTGATGTTGTTGCCTAACTTGGCGCGACACGAGCGTGTGTCTAGATTCTCATTTCCAGTCACTAAAAAGTGTGTTAAAAATCTGGGGAAAAAAGATTTCAATATCTACGTTGTTTATTATTTGTACGTTGTTTATTATTTGTCTAAGAGTGTTTTTTTCTGAAAAAAATAAGGAAAGAAAATCTCTTCATCGGTTAAATAAACACCCGTAGTACCGTCTGGCTGCAGTTTTTTCTTTTCTTCGACGGATTTTGATGAAACTATTGTTTACGAGAAAACTTAAATTCCCTTCAAGGATTACGTCCCTTAAGGGATTTCAATCTTGCTCCTTTGTTTCGCAAGATAGGAAATTGCTCATCTCCAAAAAGCTTTTAAAGAGTTCTAATAGGAAAGAAGATAATTGAACGGTATTAAGACTGTTAAATAAAAACGGATGCAAACCTATTTACGTTGCCTTTTGGACTGCCTGAGCAGGGAATTAAATCCACAACCTTTGAAACCAAAGGCCAAAGTAAGCCATCCTTACACGGCCAAAAGAAAACGTACATAGGCAGCATTTAAAGCGCACACATACACATACAAACATACACATTCGAATCGCTACGATGGAGGGACGCTTCTATCCGCACCAAGTCAAAAGGAACACACAATAAAGCATGAAATTAAGGACAGCATATGCCGATCAGTATGGTTTAGCGGTATAGGAATTCAGCCTTAGGTTTCAAATGACGCGGGTTCAATTCCTCAGGCAGTCTGACTTTTAAACCAAAGGCAACGTGAATGAGTTTGCGCATCTATTTATTTGCTTCTCGAGTATATTTGTCTGTCTGTTCTGTTTATCCCCGGTTTCATGCTTGGTGTGTTCCATTCGGTTTCATGCTTGGTGTGTTCCATTCGGTTTCATTTGGCGTGTGGCGCGCAAACAAGAATTCTTTCAGTAGCGATTGGAAAATGTATGTTTATGTGTGTTCAATGCTGCCTATGGATTTTTTTGGGGGGGTGGGGGGGACAGATCATCGTGGCTTAGCGGTTAGACTTCAGCCCTTTCGTTTGAAGGGTTGTGGGTTCATTTCCCCGCACCGGCAGTTTGACTTAAATAGTCCAAAGTTAATAGGTTTGCATCCGTATTTAACACCTGGCGAGCCCATTTGGCTTTCCCGTGCTGTTCTATTAAAAGGAATTCCTCCTAGCGCTATTTTTCTTGATCCTCCACATCAAGTACGGCACCAAAGTTTTATTTATTTACCTTTAGTCAATCCCTTGCTAAAAATCCGTTTTAAAATGTGGCGTCTAGGAGATTTTCTGTTGAATATAGAGCAGTGACATAACGTAGTATTATTGTGTATAACTCTGTGGTGGAGCCAGTATCTGGGTTAGAAGCAAGGGGCACTGGAGAGCGAAAAGAAGGTCGTCTTATTGAAGCCAATGCTATTAGACTGGATTTCTTAAACCTATAACGCGCGATTTTTGTTGTTGGAGAAAATAACGTTTTTTTAAGCCTAAGAAATACGCTCTCAAAGCACTTTCTTGACTAGAAATGCCGTTGTTTTCCCTTACATTTTAATCTAGTGCACCTTGTAGCTATGCACTCCAGATGCTATCTCGTAGCCGATATGACGTCACTTGACGCTGCTCTATAGGGGAACTTTATTTACGTTCGTCCCAAACGTATATGATGCTTTCCGCGCTTACAATAACCATGACGTTTTACGTGTGTGTGCATGTACTAATTTGCTAATAATTACCATGAGATCAAAAATCTAAAAGACTAATGCGATAAAAATTAAAATTCATTATTCCAGTAGATCGCCGAAGCAAAATTTTAAGACACTAGCCTAGAAAATTATAATTTGCGATGTTAAAATACGAGAATCATTCCGGTTTGTGACGACACGATCTTTAACTTGGTGCTGTTTCGAGGGTACTATTCCCAATGCCAACCGAGACAGCAGCTACGTTCCTCGCTGCGAGGAACGCAGCTACAACCCCAGCCAACCTTGGCGCTGGTAAATGCGTGGATGACGATCTGCGCGTGGCTGTTATAAGGCAAGCCGGGTGTCCCTTTAATACTGTCCCAAATCATACTGGTTACAACATCCATTTCAATCCCCGAATTTTTTAACCAAAACCTCAGCCCTTCAGCTTAAGATTTTAAGATCTAGCATGCAGATCTAAGAGCACTAATGCTTGATCGAGTATTTAGGCATCGGTATTTTTTTTATGTACAAGTAGTGCATGCGAAGACCCGGATTTAGTCAAACGCCGGTTTACCAATCGGTTGGGGGAAGTTCAAGCTTAAAGGTATCAGCGTCATTTTTCTCGATCCTCCACATCAAGTGCGGCCCCAAAGTTCTACTTACTCACCGTTAATCAATCCCTTGTTAAAAATCCGTTTTAAAATGTGGCGTCTAGGAGATTTTTTGTTAAATATTGGGAACTGCATTTCTTAGCATCCTGCGATTAAATGATCCTTTGCGCGCTTTCAATAATCTTGACGTTTCAACTCTGTGTGTGCAGTACTAATTTTTAATCATTTGCTAATAATTACCACGAGAACAAAATCTAAAAGACTAATTGCGATAAAAATTAAAATTATTTATGCCAAAAGATTGCTAAAGAAAAATTATACGATACTAACCTAAAAAATTATAAAATGTGATTTTAAAATACGAAACTCATTCCGGTTTGTGACGACACAATTAATACCTTCATGGCAGTTCGTCTATTACGCACAAGGCCAACTGAGACAGTAGCAGCTACTATCTCAGTTGACCGTGGCGATGGTAACATGGTAACATGGCGATCTGCGCGTGGCTGTTATCAGGCAGGCAGGATGCACCTTTAATGTAAATCGAAGATAAGCCAAGCAGGAGCACAAGAAAAACGTCATAAATTGCGACGTTTCGGGCTTATACTGAGCCATTATTCAGAAATCAAACTTAAGCAAAGGAGCTTCGGTCGTATCAAAATACACTTTCAAAAAATCCATAAGATGGAGACAAGCAAAGCAAGATCAAACTTAACTAAAAACAGGCATGAGTTAGCCTGAATACTACCGTGGGGAGCATAGACTTACTTCCTGCGTACGAAGGACAGAAGTGACGAGTGTGGACAAGTTTCAGCTATATAGGGTGGTGTGGCCCTAGAATTAAGTCCCATCTAGATTAATACCAGTCGCTTGTGAAGTGTCAACGCTCCGATGCTCAGAATCAGAAATTGTTACCATTGTATACAAACCTCAAAGCCAACTGAGAAATAGCTCGCGAGCAGCAAGTTCGGCAGGTCGGGTCATGGCCAGTAAACTACCCGACCTACAACAACATTAGGGGGTAATCAAAATGGCCGGCATAAGTGACACATTTCACTTCTTCCGGGTCTGTTCGGAAATTGGCCAAGTAAATCGCATCGGCGAATATTTGTACAGCGAGCCCTGTCGTGTACTGTTAGCGGCAATTGACAAAAAGCTTAGTAAATCACCAACTTAATCCCATTAATCACCCGAATACTAGCTTACACGTACAAATAAATTAATTTCCGCATAGCCTCTTGCCATAAATTAAAATCCTCGACTGCATGTAGCTCTTCAGTAAATAGGTTCTTTTCCCCAGAAAGCGTTTCAAGGAAGAGTGGACGCATTCTTTTGAATTGAAGGTGTCGCCCTCGTTTGACAGAAAGTGGCAACAAGACAAATCAATTGCATCAACGGTACTTTCGGCGGTCGTATTGTCCAACCCATGATGCGGCCGGTATTAGAGCAATAATACAAGTCCTGCTCACTCCTTCAATAAAGGCAGGGCATACCCCTGACCTTGACAACACCAATTATTTTATTTCATGAAAAGCAATCTTGAGCGACCCTACCACGATATCTCTTCCGACTCCCACACCATCCACCTAACCTAATTAATTTTAACCTGAATTTTATGCCTGAATACAACAATTGAAAGAATAAGATTTCCAATTTGATCTGTGTGGTGTATGTTGTCCTTCCACCAAAGATGGAGCGACTAGAGAAGATGGTTCATTCCAGACTTCCGGTAGTATTGTGTTTGTGAAAATTTACTGATTGGGACCGTGGTGTGACGTCATATTGACCAATTCCGACAAAGCAGCCTGAACAGCCAATCAGTGTGTTGCAAGGAAAGCACGTGACTGGTGGATTTTGCGGAGTTTTAAAAAAATATCCCCGTTTACGTTGCTAGCGGACGAAAAAAGCATTTATTTTGTAAAAAAGCAAACTATAATGAACGGAGATAAGGGTTTTTTTTTATGAATTTCCGTTTATCGAGCAAGGCAACAGTCTCATTTTATAGATGCGCTTATCTGATGTAATATGACGTCATTAACACCAGCATGGCCGTCTCCGTACTGTAGAGTGCCGTCTCTTTCCCGCTACATGCCCGTCTCCTTTATTTAATCCTTGGCCTCAACCGGAAGTAGGTTTTTAAAGCGAAAAATGGCCTATTGGTGCTTCTTGTCCTACCAAATTATCGTTCGTCTTTGCCCTTCCACCACTAACGTACCTTATGATGTCATCCGTGCTTAATCAGCTGACTGACTAATGTCGATCGATTAATAAATCTCTCTTCCCCTGGCAGTCATGCTTACTTGAATTTATAGTATAGAGTAGGCTACACTCGGCCAATAGGCCTATTCTTTACAATGGCGACGAGGGTGTGGCATCTGCTAGGCCCTCACGCCCAAATATAAAGGAAGCTTGCCATGTTTATCAGATTTAAAAGTGTATGTTAATAATACTTAAGCTGAGATACAAGGGTGAGTTGGATTGCTAAATTTCGTTTTTCTGTACCGCTGAACTACCCCGTCAAGAGTTAGAACTGGGTCACATTTACTGACCCCGTAACCCGACCTGATCCGGTTGCCCAAAGTTAACCAGTTGTTCCATGTGACCCAAATTTCCACAAAGTACATTGTTGGTCACACAATTCTTCTCTCAACACGATAAAAGAAAACACAAGCTGTTTCATTTGGTGGTTACAGCGATCAAACTAACAAAAGAGAGATTATCACTTCAGTTTGACGGTAAAGACTATTTAAAAAAAAAAACAACTCGTTTGCTGTAAAACATGTTTATCGTTCATAAATTACGTGATATTGAATAGGGCAACTGTCGTGCTTTGAAGAAGATAAGTGTCTTAAAAGTCTGTAACTTGGTCACCAACAAGTTATGGTTACGAGTTAACTCCAGAGGCGGACTGGCAGTCAACTCAAACGCAAAAGGCGCAGGTCCCAGACCTTCGGGGTGGAGGAGGGGGAGCACTCCACAGTTTAAGGATCGGGAAGCTGAATCTGGCTGATAGAAGGGAGGGGTGCTGACCGCCTGGGATCCTGGACCAGGCCGCCTCTGGTCACCTCGGATCTGTGTAGCAGCCCGTAGCATTAGTCATAATTACCCGATACCTTGGGTAAACTTTGCACTCATTTTAGGCTGAATTCACTTGTAGAACCCTTAGTTCGTACGTTTCTTTCAACAAGCAAACGTTAAGCTGTATCCCTCTTGACTAATATCATCAGGCAGCAAAAATCTCCACATTAAACTAAGTTCGTCTTTGTCGCATTTCTTTTTCGTTAAGTGCCTAACAACAGCCAAACTCTTAGCTGTAAAGACACTTACGTGTTAGTGTTTCACCATACACCTGCATGCGTTGTATGGATAGGACCAGCGGCATAACCAGAATGTCACATCATAGATCTTTCAGAAATAGGAAAATTTGAGCAACCCGAATTTGAATAATACGAATTTATCTGTATTTATAACAAGATTCATTTCATTAGAACCATTATTAATAATTTAGTTTGAGGCATGGTCTTGTATTAGAATCTTTGGGAAAATACATTGATAGAAAAGAAGCTTGTTTGAGAACAAGTCTTCTGGGCGTATGGGTACTCAATATTCTGATCATCCGACAATTCAATTCCAGAACGGAAAGCAAAGTCTGTTGGATTAGTAGTAAAATACAGATGAAAACACATCCCGTTTATATGAATAATACGAATGCATTTGAAAAATACGATCCAATTCTTTAGAACCGTTAATATAATCTTGTTTGAGGCATGAATTTTGACATTGTTAGAAAGAGGCATTTGTGAGGAAGTCTTCTGGTCATGTGGGTGTAACTAGCATTCTCTATATTCTGATTATCCGACAAATACAAACAGAACAGAAAGCCAAGTCGGTTGGATTAGTAGTAAATAAATACAGAGGAGAACATATTCCCGATGTCGGTTGGACTTAAATGTGAGACTGCCTGATAATGAGTGGGAATTCAGGAAGGCCAAAGCTATACCGCTGAGCCACACACTCGCACAGCCTAAATGTGGTTATGTCAGAATGGCTTAGCAGGAGAGCTGCGACCTCTGATCTCTAAGGGCTCAGTTCCTACCTCGGGCAGTCCGACATTTAAGTCCAAAAGAAAACGGAAATAGGTGTGCATCAGTATTTATACCCTACTGATCACCCATTGACAAGGGTGATCAGTAGGGGCTACTCATAAAAACATATTGAGGAAAAAATGCTATGACCGTAAAATCTTAAAAATTTATGCTTTCCTTTCCAACATGGCAAAGGTGGATTGGAAACATTTCCCCAAAGCATGTGTCACCCGATTTCGTATCGTTGATTGACCTTTTTGCCCTTTCTGAGTGTTCGAGCCCACACCTTTTTGTCATTCTGGGGCGCCCTTGCCGATTGAGTGAACGGATTGGAGCCACTGACAATTCGTTACAATTTCGTTAAAGGGTAGTTTTGATTATTTCTTGGACTCGAATGCGAAAAGAACAATACTTGTAATCTGTCTAACTATAAACTAAAAATAAATAAATGCCATAATAGCGAAATATAATATCAATTCTTATCACATTTTAATTTTGACACAGAACCACCAAATTACAGTTGCAGAAACCGAAATTATATGTATTTAAACAACCTACAAGTATACAATAAACCAAAACAAGCTTCAAATTTGGGACCAATTGTAAATTTGTAGAATTGGCAACCTAAACTTTATTTCAAATTTTAAAATCTCAGATGCATGTTGTACGTGTGTACGCAGAAACCGCTAACATCTTTCATCAGTACTGTTTCAAGTTTTATTTTAAACCAGTTGTAACTATTTCACTAAATTCACCCAACCTTCAACAGAGATATGTCTGCGTCAAACAAATTTACTAAATTTGGCACCAGTTTTACAAACATTTTGTATTTTATTTCACAATTTTTCTCAATTTGCCAATTTCTTCTACCAATTTATTTCGTGTACAAATTCACGTACATTTAAATATTACAATACGCTTGCGTACATTACAGTATTGGAGTTGAAAATAATGCGGCATTTACAGAAACTACAAAAACAAACTTGTGAACTTTTTAATATTTGAAGTTTTCTTCAAATAAACGTGCCTGTAAAAAGGCGGACATTTCACAATCCTTTATTAACCGAATTGCTCTTTCTTGTTTCCGTGATCCTTTAATAACTTTTATTCCATAATGATCCATTTTTTCCTAAGTTTTCGAAGAACGTTGCGTCTGAATTTAGTGGTTCGATAATTGTAAATTTTGAATTTTAGGTGTTTTTGCAGGGTATTTCACAATACACTCTTGAATTTCAGAGTTGGTAGTGCATTTACTCAATTTTACAGTTGAAAAATTGGGGTAATATTAACAAACATTAAATTAGGGAAGGAGTTTCCACTCTCCCGAACCGTTAATTGCTTATGTCCTAATTTATTCGAATTGTAATTTTAATAAAAATTTGTCTTTTTTGGTGTCATTACTCCGTCACTTTAAATAAATCGATGCTTGGTCACGTGTTGCCAGTTTAAAAAAAATGATTATACTAGTTTTAAGCGGATATGCACCAATTCAAAACTTAAATTTACATTAAGCATTAAATCGCAATTCGGTTTAAATAAAAGATGACTTAAAAATGTCCTCTTTCTCAATTTATTTAGCATTTGAAACAAAAAATGTAAAGCGACTTTTTAGAATCCGTTGGGTACAGTATCTTCCTATACAAACTAGAGCAATGGATTTCACAATATCTTTCAATACTTATGTCTTTCTACTTATGTTCCAAAACACTAGTTGAGTCCTTACATGTTGGTCCCTGAATAATCCAAAATTTTGGAACCCCATCCCACAGCCTTCACCTGGAATACGAACAGGATCATTTTTAAACACAGCTGCGGTCATAAATAGCAAACAAAAAACAATTTTCTGAATTTTCGACCCTTTTCACAAGAATGCCGTTGAGATTTATCACATTCCGTCACTCTTAAATTGTTGCTACATGAAGGTTCTGCCGAGCCTTGTGCACCTTTCTGGAGACGTGTTTCAACGCACATAATCCCAAGCTTCAGTCCCTTTTTATTCTTGAGCCCCTTCGTAATTGTGGTCTTGGAATGGCCAAAGGTGGTAATGGCGGTTCCATTGTCCGTCACCATCTGCTCCTCGTGGATCAGAATCAAAGCTGAATGGCGAACGCTTTCCTATTCGTGTCAGCGTTTTCTCAATGAACAGGTCTATAATAGTACCACCTCCAATTGCGTTTAAGCTGTTGAGTATCATTTGTATAGTTGGTTCCAATGTTAAACGGAAGAAAAAGTCTGTAAAGGGCAGCGCAATCCTGAAAATAAATAAAGTAACAATTTGAAAACTATTAGTTGAACGACGAATTACGTGGCACAATTATTTGTGGGGGGTAGGGAGTCATTGAAACTGCGGCTGGCCCCAAAGCTCCCAGCGTCATGGCGGGGTGGGTGGCTTCGGATTAAAAAAAATAAAGTTAATTTGTTTGTGCATAAAAGGCACAATATTAAATCTTTCATCCTATAACTGTAATTTAGGTTTTCTTTTTTTTAATCAGAAGTAAAAAAACATCAAAATACCTAGGGCACCTGGTTGATTTTGGTTTCCATTGCCTAACCGAAAATATACATTACCCGCAATTTACAGCATCCCTTCTTGTAATGCAATCTTCCCTAGAAAAGAAACTTATAGGCCTATGCCTGCCAGAGCCTCAGTGCGCATGCATGACGCACTCCTCGTATATAAGTGTTGATGCAGGAACCTGGCTTAATCTTTCGTTCCTCTCAATTGTTAACGTGGTATCTCAGGAGGGGTGATAGGGTGGGCACAGGTAATGCATATTTTCGAGTAGACAATAGAAACCAAAATCAACCAGTGCCCCTGGCATTTTGACGTTTCTATAAGCCGACGAAATACATTACTTGCAATTTATAGCATTGCAGTAGACCTCGTCACTTAAGGTGGAGGGACCACTGTAACAAGTACCACATAGCTACAAGCTGGTATCTCCAGAGTCTACGAACTCCAAGAACCTGAAGCGAAGGACAAAGCATGAAGGTGTAAACTTCTATTGGGTTGGTGTTGTTCGCCCAGGACTTCGGAGGGATGTAATTAACCCGTGGGACGTAATTCTCTATCTGTTCAGAAAAAGGGCTGCCACGTCAACGTTCACTGTTGTCGAAGGACAACGAACATTGTGGCTTGCCCGAACGGTTTTTTTTTGTAACTCTTAGTTAAGAAAGCAATTCAGACGGACGAACGGCTGAAAAGCAGTAGCTGTAACAGGCAAGTTGAATTACCTTCAGTATCCAAGATGTCAATACTGGAAGATCTTCAGGATGAGGTGCTTCTTGACGGCAGAATCGTGATGGAGACATTAGCTTCTGGGTGGTCGGTGTGACAAAGGCAAACGGACAAGAACGTGGCCGAGTCCAATTAGAGGCGACGAAAGCGGAACATTGAAGATTGTGGGGGACAGTTGTAGTGCATAAAACAGTAGAACGCGTGATCGTATACGAGTTCCCAGAATTCTCAGAGCGAAGGATGGAGGCGAAGGAATATGAATCAAAGGAGATGAGACTGCTCCATTGGAGGTGGTTACACATACACACAAGAAAATTATAAATTCCAATATGAATGAGGCAAAACCACGAAGGAGTAAACATAATGATTCCTGAAGAAATTCAAGAGGGTGTGTTAGCCGAAGCCGCGGATCAGATTTGAAGGGAGGAATGTCCAGAAGTATAAAAAGAAGGAAGTGCCAAAGGGAACTTGTGGAATGAAAATACGTCAGTGGTTGGAAGGGTGTATCAGGATATGACGGAGGAACCTCAGTACATCGGTGTCCAAACCAGAGGGTATGTTGAGTAATGTTCGCACTAGAACGAGTAGAGTTAAGTTGACTCAATCGTAGGGGATAAACAGAGGACGATTGTCCTGAAGAGACTTGAAGGGAAGATGCAGAGGAAACGCGTTGTGTTTACTCTGCATCTAATGAAATCTAAGCTGTTTATGGAACTCTTAGTCTTTCATTCTATTATATCATTAGTATTACTTTTGTCTGAAAACTGTAGGTCATTGAAGGAAATTTGGTAGAATCATCATGGCTCCGGTTCCTGAGCGCAGTAGCGAAGGATGAAGTTGCGAAGGTCAGGAGAAGAATTTATAGGTGTATGCAGAAGCCCAAGGCAACTCCCTTGGCTCTCACACGGCACGTGGCACATGGCAGCAGACAGGTAGCATGGTTGGAATATTGCAAATGCCTAGAAAAAAGGTGAGGAACTGTGAGGCATCATCGTATTGCCAAACAGAGTAAGCACTGACGATGAGCGAAAGAGATGCTTACGCTGACGCCCAACTTGACATCACATGATCGATTGGCGAAGGTCGAGTCCTTAACTGTAGCCGCTGTTCCCGTAGGCAAAGGACACAAAGAAGAACAGGGTGCCACGGCAGATTTTAGCGCAATACCCAAGGCCAGGGGAGACTCATGAAAAGTTGTGGCTGGAGGAGACTAAGAACCGGCTGGAACAACGTGATGAGGGGCATGAGGCATATTGCATAGGCGTTTCGCAGTAACAGGGGAGCGGCCATATGGAGCCCTGCGGGTTGCGGATAAGGAACAATGGCGGAGATGCCAAGAACGGCGTGGGATACCTGGCAACGGGGAAAGTAAACCAATCTTGGAGCTGGCAATCGTCAACCTTATCCGCTGCTCATAGACTTGACGGCGAAGATGAGCTGTTTCTTCCATATTAAGGGTGTTGTTTTGTGTACGAAGGGCTGTAGTTTAAGCAGAAAGGCTGTGGACTGTGGACAGCATGGCCAAAATGTTAAGCTCTAAGAGGACGAGGTCGCAGTGTGACAGTTCGAGTCCATGACAAATGGCTGCACGTAACATTGCCGTGGAATCCAACAGAGCACTGGAGTTTGAAGATGCAGGGTTGGGAGCATCATTACTGTCCTGAAGATGAAGCGAAGGAGGGTCTGCGGCATGTGTTGAAGTAACAGGAGATTGACGTGGCAGAAAAACTCGTGGGACCACCACTGTTGGCAGGTCTGGAGGATTCTGGATGGAAATTGGGACTTAAGGCATCAAAGGAGTAACAGGTTGCATTGCAGCAGACAAAGGAGACGAAGGTACCGCTTGGCAAAGGGAGAGATGTTTAGTGGCAAGAACCTTGGTTTGCTAGAGTTTCTGACGGGAAGTAGATGGAAGCGAAGCTGGAAGGAGTTTGAAGGTCGACGAATGATGTGTGGTTTAGCGGCAGCAGGAGGAGTGGTCTTTTAACTGTAGCACGAACAGCGAGAAGCTCCCTACCCGAGTCTTTTTACGGGCGTTCTGGGCAGAACAAATGCGCCATTTCTTTTAGTTGATTTCGATTAACACCCAAGTGTCCTGGAGTATTGTCCTACAACTGGCGCGAGGCTTCGTGTAGTACTTGCACGATCGGTGGCACTGACAAACCTGATGGGGATCGAGGTGAACTTGTCCTGAAACTAAAGCAAGACATTTAAACGCTCATGACTTGGGGAACATGGAGGATCCGGAGGAGTATCCGTTGTGAAACACGAAGCACACTAAAGGGGGTACACGTTGAAACAAAGTCTACACTCTGGAGAACAAAGCTGAAGCATAGCCATGGGCCTGTTTTTCCTGCCAAGACGTGGCTAGAGGAAGCCTGTCCAGACATCCAAGGCACGTTGATATTGTCAGATTTTTTATTCCAATATTTATCACTTTTTTAATAAAATTAATGATCATTTCAGGTTGTCTTATAAGACGTATAGAAATTAATATAGCACATTATTAATTACAAAACTTTTAGAAGATTTCACTTAATAACGCGTTTCACTTACGAAACTGGCACGTTGAATATACAGCATTTTCTTTACGTAGTTTCGCTCAGTGCAAAGCAACACATGTTCGATTCGTGTGCCTCGTCACGTTGCATTCTTTTGATTCGAATCTAGTATTATTAATGTATTCATAAAAACAGAACATTAAATTGCCAGACCGACGATAAAATGAAAAGATACCTAAAAAAAAATTTTCTTTCTCCCGTTTCCTTAAAACTGAGGGGGCTATTATTGGTCCCAGCTAAAAGTGGTGGGGCCATGGCCCCCCTGCCCTCCCCGGTCCAGCGCCTATACCCCTTTCCTTCGATATTTTTCGTTAACTTAGAAATTGGTGGATTCTTGAATTGGTGGATTCTTGCAAATTGGTCATTCTTGAGATTACTTGACCACTCCTTCATTCGTAGTGATAGTACTACGAATTTAAAAATTGTGGACACTGTTTTTGGGGTCGCACGGGGGTTATATCGCACTTCGCAGATGAAACGTCTTTTGAACTCTTTTGCCTGAAGGCCTCTCCAGACAGAAGAAAATTTCGTGCGAAGCTATGCGTAACTACATGCCTACAAGGTCAATATTGCAGTAATCGTGTGGTTGGAGTTGCGTTAAGGACGAATGTAGAAGTCTTTTTTGCACCATACTGTGTCGGCGTGCAACCTCTGGTTAGGGCTTGAGAGATTGATGACCGCTTCTCCCTCGTTGATGCTTGATGACGTAAGTATCTCATGCGACCTTGGTCTTATTTTATTAAGTGCCGTTCGTAACAAATTGAATTTATCTTGCAGCAAGATTTATGTTGGGTTTATTGCTCATAAATTAGGTACTTAGTATTTTATCTTATTTTATTATCTTATTTATATCTGATTAATATTTCTTAAATGTTATATTATTTTCGTCTGTTGTTCAGATCAATATGCTAATTTTTATTTTATCGTAAATGTTCTTCTCGCCTCCCCATTGGTGTGTTCCTGATCAGTTGTTTGTGACGTCACTCTGCTAGTCGTGTCTGCAAATCAAAGCCAACTGAGATAGTAACTCCAGGCCGGTCAGCTTGCTTGTGCTTAGTGACAGACACGCCAGGAGTCGTCCAGTACCGTACGGATTGAGAACCCAAAGGAATTTGTATCTGGACTAAGTGAATGGCTGAAAAGTCCTCAATATGCGCCACATCTCGCAATTTGATCGTTACCTTTATTTGTTTAAAGTTTAAAGCATAAATTTTGTTCAGATACCAATCTTCATGCCGTACGGTACTGGACGATCCTGGCATGTCTGTCACTAACTAATACCGGAAGAGCACAGAGCTGACGGCCCTGGAGCGTGGAGCTACTATCTCAACGGGCCTTGCTGCAAACTCTCGTCGCCTGATCATCATCGTGGGAGTTCGTAGTTCTTGTACGCAGTACTCAACAAATTCAACCCGCTAAAGATGGCCATTCTTGATGCCTGGAGCTACTACCGCTGTCAGTTTCCTTTCCTGCGTATAAGGTAAAAAGAACTTGCTACTCCCTATAGTTTTTCTACTTGATT
>JAHWFP010158295.1:58341-84226 GCA_023313725.1 Lithobius niger | reverse complement strand
CTTTTAGTCGCCTCCTACGACACGCAGGGGTACGGTGGGCTTATTCTTCCCCCAGCCCACAGGGGGGCTATGTAATGGTTTGCCTAGAGAAGAAAATTCTACAAGAATATTTTCCTGTGACTGTTTAATCTACATCATTAAGGACGTATGATGTGCGTGCGTGTCTGTTTGTTTGTTTGTACTTCTACTCCTCTGGAACCAAAGCAGGTACAAAAATGGGAGTAGGACCAAACGAAAGTAATTAAATTGCGTTTAGGATAGGCCTATTTTCATCGCTGTAACTTAATATTATTACCCTCAAAAACGCAAAAACCCTGAAAAAATGACGTCAAAGTTTTTTTTAAACCCTCATGAGGTTGTTCATGACGTCATAGTTTGTTCATGAAAAGCTCCTCGAGCGAAGAGAGATGATCTGGAAAACGATGCACGGAAAAAATAACCTAAAAGGACGGAGTATTTTGCAACACATCACATATATATCTTAAAATATTAACTGACTTGATGCATGGAAAAATCAAAACAATAGATTTGGTTTTAAAACGATGTCAAACATTCGTGTTTCTGAAGCACGGAGGTGCGTGGTTTGAACGAGCAAAGCGAAAGATTTCCATGTAAACTAAACCTTTTCAATGTGTGTTTCGCTTTGCTCTATCAATCTTTCATCTCTCACCTTCGTAGGGAATTACTTCTGGAGGAGAAGACGTACAAACGTGCAAACAAAGAAATCATATGTTTGGAATGATTTAGGTGAAATGTAGATATTCTGAGGAATGTGACGAACGAACTGTGAGCAACATTTGCAATTAGTTTGCATCGAAATAATCAGTACATCAAAATAATCAGCACAATAATCAGTACATAGCAATTACATGAATCATGGACCGTCTTGAAGCTATTAGTTACGCACTGAGATGATCTGGAGAAGGAAGGACGTAAAAAATAACCTAAACGGAACGACGTAACACATAGAGATATTAAAATTGGTTTTGTATCAACTGACTTGATGCATGGAAACCTGGTTTTAAAAGGATGCCAAACATTCGTGTTTCTGAAGCACGGTGGTGTGTGGATTGAGCGAGCAGAGCGAGCGATTTCCGGGTAAAGTAAACTTTTTCAATGTGTGTCTCGCTTTGCTCTCTCTCAATCTTTCATCTCTCACCTTCGTAGGGAATTACTTCTGGAGGAGAAGACGTACAAATGTGGATACAAACAAATGAAATGCAGGCGAGCTTAAGAATGTAATAGACGAACTGTGAGCAATAACTGCAATTAGTTTACTTCGAAATAATCTGCACATGATTTTGCAATGCTTTTGGAATCGAAGAAAGTACTGGAAGCATGGATCGACGCGCACGTAGCTCTCGGATGGCCAGACTGTTGAAATGATTTACGGTTATCAGTTGTTTATACAGTAAAGCCTTACGAAAAACGCGTACTGTAATCTGACCATTTGCTTCATCGTTTTAGACGTGGAATGTCTGTCAGCATCACAAGAGTTGCAGGATGAAAGCTCCTCGAGCGTAGGGAGGCGACGCAGAATGAGCGAACGAAGCGAGCGACTCCGCTAGTCTTAATAAAAGACGAGCATACATAAATAACTTTTAGCCACTAAATCAAATGAATTGAAAAGTTTACGGTTGTTTTGCAGGGCAGCTTGCATAAACGACCAATAATGCATAAAGAAATCATGCATATGACAAATCAAAAGCTCCCGGCACTTCACTCCAAACCCTACTGCAGGAGCTAACAGCACTACCCAGACCCCCTAGCTATCTAGGGAAAATTCCCACAAATTCCCACTGCAACTGTTTACTTTTGCTACGTCCCTGAATAGGCGAACGCTATCCTTCAACCTTGTCAGCCATAACAACAATACCAACAACAAACCAACGATAACAATAAATACAAGGCCAAAACAATCACAATGGCGACAGAACAACTGCCGGTCTGTCTGTCTGTCTGTCTATTTATTTGTCTGTCTGTTTGTTTGGTTGTCTGTGTTCCTCTGTGTGTGCCTCTGTTTGTCTATTTGTCTGCCTGTCTATCTGTTTCCACGATACGTTTTGACCACGTTCCCTGATTCATTTGCCATGTTGGGATAGCAGGGAATGAACAAGCTGATTCTGGTGCGAAAGGGGCCCTTTCTGGCCCTCTCGGTAGGGATCTAAGCCTTGTTCCCTCAGATGCCTTTCCAACTCTGCGTCTGAAGTTACACGCTTTTTGGCAAACCTCGTGGGACAGACAGGACGGTAATAAGTTACGGGCCATTAAAGGCACTGTCGAAGAGTGGCACTCGGCGTGTCGCCGCAGTCGCCGTGAGGAGGTTGTGTTGGCCCGTTTGCGAATTGGTCACACCCGACTTACTCACTGTTTCCTTTTGCGGGGGGTTGACCCTCCTGAATGTTCTTGGTGTCGACGGCCACTTACGGTCCGGCACTTACTTGTTGATTGTCGTCATCTTGATGGTGTTCGTCGTCGGTTCCATCTTCCGCATGACATTGCGCGTCAGTTGGGCGATAAGTCTGTCCTCCTGTCCGGTGTTTTTCAATTTTTGCAGGAGGTACAGATGTATGACAAGATTTAGATTAGGGGTTTGAATAACATCTCTGTAATGTGTGGTGCAGTGGCAACCCGGACCACTGCACTGTGACTGAGGTTGGCGCTAATGACCAAGTTGTCGACGCACCATTAAGCCTTAATCCCCCCCCCTGATTCATTTGAAATATCTCACATCCATTCCATCCTTTGTTTATAGATACAAGTTCGAAAAATCAAAAAAAATTGTGCAAGGGGTTTTAGTTCAATACCGCTCACGATTTTATTCAAAATATAGGGAATGAAACCAGAAATGAAAGATATGACATGACATGAATCTGACATCAAATTCTGAACAAATAAAATTACATCTAAAAACAAGTACATCTTGATGGTTATGACCAATGGTACACACATTCAACAAATACACCAATCTTAAAAGTCATCACAGTTTTTTACTTTAATTATTTAAAGGTGGCCTAAATCATTTTTGGAATTAGGAAACCCTGCATTCCATTTTTTTAATCCTCACTTACATAAAGGCATCTGCTCTTGTGGTATGGGACATGTCACTTTCTCCTATTTGAATTTCTTTGTAAATTGTAATGATAATAACACTCAACTCAATATAATCTGGTCATGCATGGTTGAATTGTAACATACCCATTACCTTCAAACACAGTATTATTATTTAATGAGTGAAGACGGAAAGCCAAAGGCTCAACAAATTTATATGTTTGTTTATATGTATATATGCACGTGTTAAATGCTGCATATGGACGTTTCCTTTTGGCCGTGTCAGTCTGACTCAGCGGTATTTTCTCTGCCTTTGGTTCCAAAGGTCGTGGGTTCGATTCCCCGCTCAGGCAGTCTGACACATGCGTCCAAAAGTCAACGTAAATAGGTGTGCATCTGAATTTTTTTACAGTATTATTATCATGCACTAAAAAATAATTATTAACAGGCGGATTCGATTCAAATATTTGGTAGTCAATTGTTTTGCTTAGGTAATGTTTTGGTAAACTGAATAAAACAATAACAAAATGTAATCTGATTTTTTTTACAGATCACAACGTTTAAATGTATTAAAGCCTTACAACCTTTTTATTCAACAAGATTATCACAGCGAAATCATGCATCACCAAGTTAACATTTTACTACTTAACAGAGTGATTATCCCAACTTCTGCAGTGAAAAGAAAGTCCAGGTCCATCACTTACGAACTGCTTTACTGTGTAATTGTTTTAGGTAAAGTGTTGGGTCTTCTTTCATGGAACTTCAACCTTCATACAAACAACAAAAATCAACATTGTCTCTGGAAAAAGAGAATGAGCCAACTTTACGTGCTATTAGCACGGATTGTAATATTTTTTTCATTCATAGGACGAATGATAAGTTATTTTGCATATCCACGTCATCATCGATTTGCATTTCTTGTAGGTGCTGCAAATCGTTTAATGCTAATGATGTTTGTAATCTTGGTTAGCATTTTTTGCGCGGTGAAAGAAGATCTATTTCGCGATCTACTGAAACGTTTTAAGCGTGTGGACAAAATAGTGGAAGGAAGAATTAAAAAACGTGTATTCCTGTTGAAGCATGTCATACCACATTTTATTTCAATTTTTCTTGTATGGTGGTATTGGACTTTAAAAATTGCTTTGGAATATTGGTCGAGTTTTGAACATTTTACGTACCCGATTCACCTATTTGCTACATATGGCCACGAACTATTTGTATTTGTGTTTTTCGTGGTTGCTTCTAGTTTATGTGCAGAATGCTTTTCATTCCTCAACTCTGAATTGAATGCACTCTTCAATTCTGGACTACCTAATGTGACAGAAAATCTTGGTGAAATTCAGTCCAAGTACGAACAATTTTATCAATTAGCTGAAGCTCTGCAAGATTTGTTTTCAACAATAGTCACTGCACTGCTAGCAAGTTTGACTTTTAGTTTATGTTTACAGTCTTACGAGGTACTTTCTGATCCCCAAGAGTATGGAGATTTGGCCATTGAAGTATTTCTTTGGATATACGCTGTATTTGCGATATGTAATACAGCTAGCAGCATGACAACAAAGGTAGTATTGTGATGAATTAACCATTAGGTTGGCCTACATTGCGTGTGGTTGTATTGCATGCGGGATATGCATAAAAATATCACTTTGCATTAGCTGTTATTTATCTGGATTCAGGTGAAAATTAGTCACTCAGCTGACTACTTGCTAGTTTTCTCGGGAACCAGGCCTGTAGTGCCAAAAATGACTCGCAAGCTTTAGTACAATGATTAATAAATAAGTACAGTAATCAGTATGTAAGTTCGTTATTTACAGGTAAAAATTATCGATTAAATTAAATTAAGTTATTGATTAATTTTGCAATTTATGAATTGTCCTTGTTTAGTTAATTCACTTTACCAACACCGTATAAGGTATGGTTATTTATTTATTTATTTATTTATTGTTATATAGTTTTATTTATTTATTAATTATTTAGTTTTGGAGAATATTTAATTGTTTAGATTTTTACTTTTATTTATTTGGTTGTCTGTGGGGTACTTGCACCGGATGTGAAGAGAATGTTGGTGTGTGTTAGATTCTGGGCTGCTGGGAAGGCTGCTCTGCATGGCTTGTAGTTGATTAGCAACAGTGGGAGGAGCCAGGTATGAACTTGAATGTGCTGGTAGTGGAGAATGCTCAGTTATACTGGGCGAAAGCTCCTGTTTTGGTCTTTATTTTTATACTGTGATTAGGCTGGGTTTTTAGGTGCTCGATATGTCCACGTTCTTGTGCTCGGCACTCTTTACACCTGCTAACGAATGATGCGCGAACGTTTCGTAGTACGTCGGGCGTGATGTCTGCAACTGCTGCTCCAATCCGGTCATTAAGGTCATCAAGCGACAAGGGTTCTGTTTCATACACCTCGTTCTTAATGAAACGCCAAAGGAAGTAGTCCAACAGAGAGGACCGAGTGACCTCACCCGAACTGGTCCATCCCTTCCAATCCAGCAGTTGGGGAACTGATCATTCAACCACTGTCGAACAGGTAGATGATAGTGGGAAGGTGCTCAATCCTGTTGGAACCACATGTTCATCCTCACTGCTAGTGGCAAATCATAAAGGGTATTCAACAGTTCCGTTTGCACGAACTGCAAATACCTTCGCCCATTAAGGGTTCTATAAAAAAAAGATTGGTCCAATGATCCTGTCCCCAATGATGCCCGCCCAAACTTTGGTTTTAAACCGAACTTGGAAGTAGTTCTGATATAACCAATGTGGCTTTTGATCGGACCAATAATGCATGTTGTGCCTGTTCACTGTGCCATCCCTATGAAAGGTTGACTCATCTGAAAACAGCACATGTTCTACGAAAGTTGGAGTGTCATTCATCAACGATTGCATAACCAGGCAAAAGTCTTGTCTTCGAAACAGGTCGTCCTCAGTCAGGGCTTGATGCAGATGAATGCGGTATTGGTGGTACCTATGACTATGCAGAATCCGAAGTACTGTGCTGTGACTTAACCCTGGTTGTCCATCAATACCTCTACTACTTATGTGTAAATTGACAGCCACAAGAGCCAGGACCATCTGTTCTCGCCCTTCATTGCCCACTATACGATCTCATCATGGCCCACGCCGCGGTTGAGCATACGTACCACTCACTCTAAGCCTGACTACAACATTACCGATGGTTCATGGGGCCTGCTGTCGTCGATCGGGTTACCTTTCTTGATACGCTCTTACGGCTTGCCTTTCATTTCCATCGCATTGCCCCCACACTGCGACCATGTCCGTTTTCTCTGAACTTATGTACACTGGCATTGTAACGGTGGTTTCCGTTATAAATGTTATGGTACAGATGACGAGAACTACTGTAGACCTGTTTGCAGTGCTATACCAGGTAAGAACAACTTTAAACAAACGACCATTCGAAGCCAAATTGACTTAAAAATTAACCAGGTAGGAAGAACAAAAAATACAAGACAATTCGAAGTCAACTTGGCTCAAAAATTTACCAAGTAGAATACAGCCAAGTCCTAGCTAGCAAAGGTAATGGGGGGGGGGGGATTGAGGAAGGTAATGGGATTATGCATATAACATTTCCTAGATCACAACATTCTGCAGTACGTGGACTTTTTTCGTTTCCATTTGATTCCGTTCATGTAGGCTATGTATAGGAGGCCTTTCGCCTATAGGCAATAGGCCTATGTGTTCTATAGGCCTAATAGGTAAAGTTATCTGTCCAACCCTGTATAGTCGATTTTCTCTTTAAGCTGTAACAATGACACATCCGACCTTATGAACCAAGTAGCCTTACCATCTTGAAATTTTACTGACAGAAAGCTGATTTCTCTAGAGTTCAGGTACGTATCGGGCTTCCCGATGGCATCCAGCAAAATATAGCAATTATCAGCTGCTGACTCGCTGACGTGCTCCTTGGATCCTTTATACCTAATAGCTTAGGCTATCTCAATTGGCCCTGACTCCAAAACTTACCTGCGTTGCACCCTTGCGTGTTTAACTTTCCTGCGCGTCCTTCCTCGTCATCCCTGGTTACGTCTTTTGTTTTTACTTACGTCACTTACCTGCGTCATGGCTTCTCCGTGGCTTCTCACATGGCTTCTCCGTGATTTTAGTTTATTTGAATTTAATATTTAAACAGTTAACTTTCGTTTGTACCCTAATATCTTTGCTTTACTCAAAGTTAACTTAATAAAATCACTAGCCTATTGCTTAAGCGCATAGATTAAATAAAAAAAAACATTACTAGCCATCAGGTGATTTTCCTCCCTAGCAAATCACCCGATATGCAAATTAACCTCGTCCGATATAATCCTTTGTCATGGCTTCGTAAACTCACTTGTTGGGCTGTCCGTCGCCTGTAGGCCTGCTATCAGGTCGATTTGCTCCTGTTGTTTTAATATTTTAACTTGGTGTGGCCACACACGCCATTATTTTTAACTTGTGGAGTTTTTAATTTTACTACGCCACGTTTGAAGGAAATCTTGGTCGCCTCTAGGAAGCCATTGTGACAGTCGTGGGGAGACTGTTTTCATTCGAGAAGCCCTGCACCTGAGTGCCGTCCCGCACAGCTTAAGCCGAGGTAACTGAACAATTCTAGTTATTGATATTGGTGTTATGCGGGTAGCCGTATTTTGTTTTGCGTTTGTCACCAAGTCAGTTTTATGTCCAGCGTTAAAATATGGCACTGCGTCTTCTTAAGCGTGTAGCTTAATACTCCTTGAGCTGGGATTTTCCGAGAAGGGCTTGTCGAGTAATTTAACGTGTGCGTACTTAACCTAGCAATTCTTAACCAGCCCCCGCAGATGAGATTGAAGCCGTCGAGGTTTTTGCCATATTAGAGGTTCGACTCCTGGTCAACTTCTAAACAAACATTACCAATCATCTTGCTTTCCTAACCACCAAAACGCATAATAGTTATCCCGTTACGTGAAGTCAACCGCTAACCCGTTAACCACTAGTTTTCCGTAACGAGACGTCTTTATTATTGACCCTCCCCCCTTCCGTTTATTCCGTCACGAGAAGCTTGCGGTGGGTCAATAATCCAGTGCCTTGACCCGTCACGAGAGGTTACCATTTGACAATAAGCCTAGCTAATTTACCGTTGCGTTTTCTTTCTTATGGTCCGTTACGTGATGCCTTCAACGTCATTCCCGTAACGAGACGCCCGTACCATCTCTAGCCTTTTGACCGAATCAGTCTTAAATTTTACGAGCTCTTAATCCATGGGCTTCCACATCAAAACTTGTAACATCCCGCAATTATTATGTAATCCCTTCCCCACCATTCATTAAACCAGAAAAGCTAACGCAAACTTCTGTTGTTGACTGAGTTCGTTCATTGCATTTACCATTAAGAGTGTTATGTGAATGATATTTTGGTATTTTCAGGCTTAATCTTTTCCCCCTATCCTCTGTTTCAACAGCGGCCTTAAAACCCCGCCATTGAACCCGGGACCGCGAGCGTAGAATCATTCCCTAGACTTTTAAAACAACATCTCCCCCCGCTGTTTGCTTGCATTCAAGGGATGAAAATGGCCTTAACCCACTACTAAAAGCCATGTACGTGCCTCACTCTTGCAAGCATGATGTTGTTGTCTCCATTTTTATCTGCCAGATGCAATGCTAAGCCTCCACTCCTTCTACGTTCCTGATTCTTTGTTGACAATTTATATTATAAACGTTTGTTTCACGAGAAAGAAGCAGTTTTCTTGTGTGAAGGCATTTGCTCCGTAGCATTACTGTCCAGTTTGTATTCGACTGATTTAGCAATGCTGTTGATTTTAGCTTCTCAACTTCATTTGGCTTACCTTTGTCTTCCTGCTCATCTTCATTACTGTATTGTGATTGAGAGTATTTGGAAATGTGGCCTACTTTCTCACAACAAAAGCACTTGGCTGGTTGTCTACAGCTTTTTCCGGGGCACCTCTCATTTCTGGGTTGGCGTTCTCTTCATCCCTTTTCTTATTGTTGATGAGAGTTTATCGTTTGCTTACTTAAATAGAGCCTTCGTTTCATCTTGTTCGCATGTGAGTTCGTTAGTTCTAGTTGTGAGCTTTTCTGATAGCAGTCTAGACTTCACAATTTTCGTAGTGACTTTATCTTCTTAGTGTTTTAGGTTTAGAATAAGGGATTCGTAACTATTCAACAGTCCCATTATCATAACTAGGACGATTTCTTTGTTCGTAAATTTGTAGTTGCAAGATGACAATTTTTGGTGAACAGCCGTAATACGATCAAGATGTTCCAACATTTTAATCTTTTGGTTTCAAATTAATGCTGAAGAAATCTCGTATTAATTGAACATTATGGTATCAATCCATACTTCGAGTCAATCTCTTTCTTCCTTAGCTCTATCACAGATACCAATATTGTCCAAATAGTTGTCGTCCTCAACTTAAAATAAAAAAAGCCAATACCTTTTCGTTTTTTTTTTGGTCATTTTTCATCGTCGCACCAAATCAAGGCTCAGTTACTTCCTACGACACTGTACGAATACCGCTCTGGCACTGATTGACCAAGCCTAGTAATTTTGGTTAATACGTAAGCAGATTAAACTTTAGGAATCTTTAGGAATCTTAAATTCATCAGAATACGCCATTTCAATTCTGCATTAGTTAATAGTTCATAAAAGATCACTTAAGCAATATCTCATAGACCACTGACATGTGAAAATGTTGAGTTGCCTTCTTCATCATTGGTTGGCTCACCGCGTGGCGATTATCCCTAATCGGAAAGGCTTAGCAGCATCTATTTTACACTATATTTCCATTGTTTGCAAAATTTGACCGCTATGCTTTCTTCCTAACATCCTCTGTTTAAACATCGCTGGGTTCCCATAGCCTGCTGTTGAATTTGGTTATAGCAGAGTTTGCAACCACACGTGGCTGGGAACCATAAGGAATTAACATAGGGAGCTGTGGTTGTGAACGTGTCACTAGTATGACAGCCGTGTCTTAGTACGAGGTACGCATTTATTAATGTATGGTATATATCAGCAGGGCACCGTCTAGCAGGCCTTGAAAATAAGGACGCAACTTTGCCACTCCTTTAAAATTTGCGATACGAATTATCAGAAATCATAAGTATTAAAATATTGGACCAGTACTATTAAGCGGGGGGGGGGGGACAAAACCCCAAAACCCATTTAACACAATAAAATGACAATATGTTATCAGCACATAAAAAATATATGTTTACCAATTTAATATCAGGAGAAAAATAGAAAACGAAAGGGTGTGACGGCCTGGCCCCGAGAATTAACCCGGGGACAGACAATGACTGCAGAAGCAGACCATAAAGGGACTACACCTTAGAATAGGGGCAATGGTGTCCAATACAAGTCGTTTTGTGCATGCGCGTACACCTACTCTTCTGTCTCTTTACTGACGGCTGGATATAATACCAGCAGTAAAAGGGATATTGAGACAGTTGGCTTGTGGATCGAGGCCAGGCAGAGAATCCGAAGCAACCAATCCAAGATATAATATCGACCACCTATAAAGAAGTCGTGGAAGCAGTTCCAAAGGCTGCATCGGGAATCGACAGAGTCCGGTGTGCTGATACTTGTGCAAAAGGACGGCCAGAAAGAGGGTAAAACGGGACCTAAAACACAACACACAGTTTGCCTCAGTCACTCTTGACCGACAGACTGAGGTTGGCGCTAATGACCAAGTTGTCGACGCGCCATTAAACCTCAATCCCCCCCCCCTCACTCTTGACCGTAACCATGTGCACGTCACAAGGGGAGTATGGTTCCGTAACTTCCACTACACTGAAAAACCAGGAGCGTGGTACATGAATCTGTTGGTAGATGTCGCCACCTGTATGAAACAGTTAAAGGTGGGCGCCATTAGAGGTGGTCCTTTGTTTTTAAACAAAAAAAAGGGAAGATGAATTATTGGTAAGTTATCTTAGTCGACCATAAAATAGACACATGCTGGTCTGACACTAGTATGCTTTACGTGATAAGTTTCAGTTTCGATTGTAAGTAACTCGGCAGGTTGCAGTGCTAATGTGTGCCATCTGTCATCCACACAACATACTGAATTATTCAATCTTTACAGTGATCAGCCGCAATCATTCCTATTATTTTCTGTTTTGCTCTTGAACAGCATCAATCTACTTGGGCGTGTATAGGCTTACAAATAATTAGAAAAGACCTTATAGGCCTACTTGTTTTATTTTTCTCTATTAGCACGTAATGAACATACTTGTGTTTTTATTAATGTATAGGTTATAAAAACAGTGTCAGTAGGCTATACCTTGTTTAGTATTCATTAAGTAACAGTGTTACATTCCACCCATATTTCCTGGGAAAGAGGGACTGAACTAAAGCAGTGTTTCATACAACAAAACATTGGTTTGTATTAATTGCTTTATGAAATTTTCGCTATTATGTGCTAACAATTCATGAACACACTGTAAGCTTTGCTCCACTGCCCCATACGGTCATTTATACTGTTTTCACAGTACTACAATTTGACGAACTACTACCATGTTACTGCACTGTGACTGAGGTTGGCGCTAATGACCAAGCTGTCGACGCGCCATTAAGCCTCATTCCCCCCCCCCACTACCATGTTAGTCTAGCACAAATGGCTGAACTAAGCAGCCAACTTAGCACACAGTAATGTTGAGAAAGGTCTCGAGCACAGAAACAAAGAAAATTATTCCTATACGTGTAGTGAAATACTTTTAAGACTAAAAGCTGTTCCTCCTATATGACAGGATTTTTTTTCGTTCATGGTTGCATCACGGTCAATCTAATGTTACCTGGCTGACCCATTATCACGCTTAATGCCGTTATGCCGTTATGCCGTTATGCCGTTATGCCTTCGTAGCTTTGAGTGGCTGGAGGTATTTCCATCTTCCCACGCCTTACCTGGTTTATGATTCACTTTAACTGTTATAGCACCGTGATTCCCTGCTTTACCCACCTGTCAAACTATTAAACGCATACGTCATTTTTCTGTCAATTAATTTATGCCTATGTATTCGTGAGCCTAATTTACGTTTTAATTATTGCTCTAATTAAAACATTAATACTACGACGCTTACTGATGGCTTAGATCACTTCACGGTTTTTTTTCTTAGCCATTCGGTTCGCGTTAATTTGTAGCTGGTTCTTAATCTAAAATCCAGGCTGTGGTTGTGTAACTTGTGGCACTCTTTCCAAAGACATGTAAACTGATACAGTTGATTTAAAGAAAAAAGTATTTAGCATAAATAGAGTATTTTGTAATTTCAGGCTGGACTTGGTTTAAAAGTGCTATTGCGTAACGACAGAGCGCATATATTAAACATGGACGAAGCGAAGGTAAGGAATGAGAATTTTGTTTTAAACAGAATTATGAGGTAGCGCAGCTGGTGTGAAAGTTGAAAATGTTTACTAAATTGCACGAAAATTCGTTTGTTAAGGTAGACTATGTTTTTTTGCTTACACGAACATTTTGACTTACACACAGTGTCAGTGTTAATTGTGCAACGCGTGTACACGAAGTAACCAATGATGCAACTGCAATCAATGATGCAATCAATGCTGAACTGCAACCAAACAAATTATGCAATCTTCTTCTTGCGTCTTCAACAATTAAGTGACTATTATTATGAAGTGCGCACTACAGGTCAGAACGATGAGGTCTCAAACCAGTCATTCTCTAGCTGTGTCTTAAATGCCTCACACTTTAGTGAAATTGCTAGTATAGTGCAGAACAGCGAGATCTCGAGGCTGTCACTGTTTAACGTGTCTAAAATGTTTTACATTTCTAGAAGCTGGTTTTTTTTTTAATTATAGCTATTGTACAGAACTGTCAGCTCTCGAGCTAATTTGTGTTTGAAATCTTAACATTTCGTAAATTTAAGAGCTGCCCTTTTTTTTAGAATTGTTACGGTACTGTCAGATTTCGAGTAAACCACTATCCTACTGTATTTGAAGTACTTCGCAGTTCACGGAGTCAATGGCTGCTTTTGTAAAAATTGTTATTACAACTCTCATATCTCCAGTCTTTCACTGTCCTATTCTGTTTGAAATGCTTCACATTTCGCGAATTCTAGCTGATTTCGAGTATTTCCTACAATACGATGTAACTGTCATATTTAGAGTCAATAATTATTGTCATAAATGTGCGTCAAATGTTTTACATTTTGCGAATTCAATAGATGTTTTTGTGAAAATGCTTCGACAGAACTGTCAGACCTCGTGCCAATCAATGTCCTTTTGTGCCTGAAGTCCTAAGTACAATATTAATTAAAACCAAAATAATTGCTTATCAATAACCAAAGCAACATAGGCTTCGTTTATATTATGATATCCAGGTGCATTTCTAACGCTTTACTTTCTGAAATCAATTCCTGCTTTTATGAAACTCTTTCTCTGGGTTATAACTGTCTGATTGACCCCACCAGTCTTGAAGACTTTCAGCACTAATACTGTATAACGTCACAAGCCTTTTAAGAGATATTAGTAAGGTACACCGTAAATGTTGTTATAGTCAGCAAAAGGAAACTAGCAGAAGTAACAACTCATGATTTCTAGCACCATATCTACAACACAATTAGACAAATTCGACTTTTGCTTACTAATTGGTTTACATTAATCAAAATTCTTATCATTAAAGCACACTGTTTAAAATGGACTAAACGTAAGCATTCTTTACAGGTACAATCTCTGATCACCTTATTGAGCCAGTGTCCAGTAGAAATCACTTCAGCAGGGAGGCTTTTTAAAATCAATATGACTACATTTACAACAGTAAGTAGTAATAGTGAATCATTCAGTACTCAGTAGGTTGGCTTCGACTTGCATAAATACACCTGCCACAAAAGATAGCCCAGTAAAACAAACTGAAGCTTCTTGAGGCAAAATACTATGATTTCCATTTCATTCATTACTCGTCAAGAAGCAATTGCGCAATTATGCAGAAAAATAATACGTTATTATACGTTACACGTATTGTTAGTATCTAACCCATTCCTTATTAAAGACTAATGTTACCGTTGATTATTATATTTTTTTTATATATTCGAAGCTCACGTTAATGTTGATTATTAGTTATTTAAAGGTCTGTTTGTAGAGTTTGGCTAACTATAGTTTCTAGCAGTACACACAACTGTGTATAAAGAACAGGTTTTTACCCTCGTTGCCTAGGGTAATTATCTAGTTCAGTAAATGAAAGCAATCTTTTCACGACCCTGTTCATTATTTTTCACTTACTCTTTCTCTAAGTTATTTAGGCATTTAATATTTGCAGGGTCGTGCATTTCCTAGCTTTCTGGCAGAGGTAAACCAGTGCCACGGTATTTGCTCGATTTTCTATTTTCCTGATCCTTTTGTTTAATTGTCTGTTGATCTGTATATTGTTTGGTCATAAACGTAAACAACCAAGCTTGATAATGCAAATGACGGTTGGCTCTGACTTGTATGAAAATCCACAAGTACATGAAAAACGATACTCTCTTTGGCCTTAGTCACCTATAAAAGAAGACAAGTACCGTACATAACTGTAAGAAGTATGAGAAGAAAAGGTCAATGAATCCTAATATAAACTGCCCCTCACAAGAAAAAAGGTTTTCTTTTTGAAGTTTTTCTGAAGTACTTTAACGTTTCAGTGCAAAAAAAAATAGTGATGAGTGACCGTGGATGGGGTGGGGGTAGGGCATATATCTGAGGAGGATGGGATAAACTGTCTGAAGATACATTACAAAAATAACAAAAAGTGTGGAGCGATTAGTGGTGCGGGAAGGGAGGGGCCTACAGGGTATGGGGTGACACCACCTTTGAGCGTTAGTTATTCTGCCATCATGAGCATTAGCATTGGTCAGAAGGGTGATCATTAGAATAGGTGGAGCATTAGCTGCGGGGGGTGGGGAGGGAGTGATTTGAGTCACAATGCACGCTGATATTTCCGTAAACATGAACAGGGAAGAATATAATAGAAGTGATAATTTAAAAAATAAGATGGCTAGCACTGTGAGGAGGGAATTTGAGTCACAGGATGCGCTGAATGAGCGAACTGAACCAAAATCAGCATTTGTTAGCCGGTGTGCGCAACAATTTGAAGAAACTAATTTAGTCGAACATGGACATACCTAACCAGTGTTGCACACCATGCGTTGAACACCTAGTTAGTTGAACTAGGCTATAGCTAGTTATAAGCTACTTAAAATTATAATGTATCCTATCAAAATTTAGAAAACCCGTCTGACTACGTCGAGGTCTCCTGATGGTATACTATTAATAAGTCAAAAGCGGAAATTATTAACTAATATTTGGCATCTGTTTTACGCTTATCTCAGCAAGTTGCACAGTGTAAACAAAAAGATCCCAGGGTATAACCAAGGAGGTGGGGGTATAATCACCTGGTTACACTCTGCAGCGTGGATTTTACCCGGTTCCTCAATCTGCCACCATGGTAGTGAGCGAGATATCCTTAGTGGGTCGCCAAGTTGAAATGATTTCGAATGACGTGACGAGTCAAAGACTTAAAGTGAATTAAATAATTTGTGTTATTTTTCTATGATATGGAAATTTTTTTACTAGTGTTCGTGGTCCGATTTGTTTTTGGTAGAGATAGTGGAGATTTTAAATGCCCTCCTGGTCATCGATTCCAGTACTGCTAGCATCTCTGACGTGATTGGCAGTAGAGTGCTTCATTAGAGCATAGTCGTATCATCTCTAGAAAGACCCCCCCCCCTTCATCTTCCAACTTGCTTCTACCTAAAGGCCTTTAGCACTGGCCTACACAAATGAAGAGACATCTAAGGCACCCAATCAAGTAGACCATACTAAGAGTTAACTTTTATAAATGGGTCTGGTATTCCAGTCAGCAAGATTTTGCCGAACGGTACATTGGTACCCACGTTGCTGGGTGGAATGGAGATCTTTGATGAATTCTTAAAGTTGAGGGTAGTGTGATGGGTACTTCGATACAGCATGGTGGAATGTAAATTTATATCTCAACACAGCTCAAACACAGCTATTCGAGTAAGAATGAGACGAATTTTGTCAAAAAGCCCAGGCAAAATGAAATGATGGTATTCTTCTCCAAAATGTTCTATTAAATTGTATGATGAATGGCTCGTGAGATTCAAAGCCGGGTCGTGTAGACCCTCTGTGGTTATGAAAGGAGTGTATCTCCGTCGACCATGAGGGAAGTGATATCATGTTTAGCGGAAGACATTTTCGTTAAAAAATAACCCCGTAAGTGAACAAAACAATCAACACACCCGACATTTCTGGAAAATACGCTCACCATATTCAACTCAAGGTATCGTAAAAATCAATGTTGCTTGTTGACAAAACTCAAATTTTTTAAATATAAGTTCTTAAGCGACATCAATTTACACTGGTTCAGCAGCACACTGATTCTTGTATTTTTTTTTTAAATTTAACTAGTGCTCAATTATTTAAATTTGAAAAGTTCTCACCTATAACGGGAAATACATTTACTTCCCGTTTGTTGATTATTTTGTGCTCTTACTACTTACCTTTAACAAAAATATCACGTTTGGCAATGAGACAAGTAACATTAAAGAGCAGACGTACCGTGACAAATACTAAAAGTTTTTTTCCATTTTTGAAAGAAAAGAACTATCCGGACTGAAAAGAATTTCTGGAAAATTGTACATCATACTTTAAGGTTGCTAAAATTGCAGTTATTCCTAATATTAATCTGTGGAAAGATTTGAGTTGACATGACAATTTTTTTTTTTAGATCATGGCTACCATATTAACATATCTGATTGTCTTGTTACAAGTTCCTTCACTGGATACTCTAAACAGAACAGCCCTTCACCATAACGACACTGTGAAAAACTGAACTGCTGCCATGGTGGACAACATCCGACACTATATTCACCTGCATGGCAACCGTGGACTATAGTCTTGTGTAGCAACAAATTTCAATTCTTGTACTATTTGTTATTTGACGTTTAAAAGATTTTAATTTTGTACAATATGAATGTCCTTATAAGTTTTGCACCACGGGTGAATGCAAAGGAGGTTATAATTCAGAAAGATCATTAGTCCTATGTGGAAATTGCAGCATGTGTGCGGTACTGTTAGGTGAAGCTTTGAAGTATTGTTACCGTCGTATGAGTGAGCGATAGGGGTTCGACCTTTGACTTCAGTGGTGAAGGGTTAAATTCCCTGCTCAGGCAGTTTTACACGTGAGTCCTAAAGAAAACGGGAAAAGGTTTGAATGTGTATATAGTTACTCCATCTGTAATGCATCTTTCCATGCTGTAACCCTATACACCAAGGGTGGGCAACCTTTTAAGCCTGCAGGATAGACCTCGAAAAAGTAATGGGTAATACGGGCCGAGCCCTTACATGGCGACTATAAAACTGTTATTATGGTAGTTTTTGTTTCATTAACAGTCAAGTATAGTATATCCCCACATATATACTTGACCTTTTTAGTCGTCTAATTCGTTCGTTCGTGAATAGTAGAATTTAATTTATACATGGAGTTTCGTTTGAGACTTACCTACAAGCAACATATGTTAAGCCTGGATGACACAACGCGGACAGGTTACAACAGTTTTATTTTACACTGTGGTGGGCCGGATTTACGGGATCGGAGGGTCGCATGTTGCCCGCGTGCCGGGGGTTGCCCATGCCTGCTATACACGATAAGTGAAACAATCACACAATACGTGGTCTAACCAAGCATAATCAGCTTTAAAGACTAGCCCACTGATTATGAAATCGGAATAAACAGTTATTAGTTGGTAGAAAATTTTTACAGATATCATCGGGAAGTGGAGAGGGGGCTGAAAGTTTTGGTGGGGGGCTAAACTTATGAAATCATGATAGAAATGTTTTTTAGCCCCCACCAAAACTTTTGGCCCTCTATCCCCCTCCTGACGAAATCTATCAACATTTTCTTCTCTGGCATTCTCCTAACTCGGCTTGGGGGTTGGGTTGGCTGGTACTCTCATCTAACACTCTGTAACCAGGATTTAAGCCTGTAAAAGCAAATGGAATAGAAGAAAAGTTACAATGTTGCTGAATTGTTGCTTGTAATTTTCAGATTTAAAGATGTCAAAAATATGAATATTTAATAAAAATACATCAAGTATTAAAAAAATGTGTCTCATGACACCCTCGTATGCCTTGTTCCTTCACTAGTTACGGCCCTTGAGGACCTGCTTTCAAAGATCAGCGTTTGACCCTTTTTGGCTGTACAGTCCACTATTAAGTTAGCCTGTCGTGTAATTTCACACAATTATTAAAGTACCCGGCTAGTCCATAAAGCCTACGGTTTACGAATACCCTCATACTCATGCTTTACCCCTCTTTAAACTATACCATGAACTGTCAAGCTATCCCACCATCAGCATCAGGTCTACCTAGGAGGTCCCCTGGCCACAGGCTCCAAGCCAGACTTAGAAGCTGTTCCGTTATTCTCAATGGTAGGTTTACCAAAGGGCAGGGAAGGTACATAGCTAGTTTCCGTTTCAGCCTAATTCTTCAAATCGTTTGCCTAACTGCATACACTATATCTCACGCTTCGAGTTATTTTAGCATAACTGCATGCTCTGCCTTGTTCTTCAAGGTTTGTAACATAACTGCATATATTACCTCTGTTGTGAATCTTGAAGTTGTTGTGAGTTGTACTATGTATTTTCAGAAGTTGTTGCAAACTGATTGCCGATATGAAGGATGTCTTTGTTACATATAATCTTGTCATTGTTTTTACCTATTTTGACAGTGGTCATGTTGCCCGACTGAATGTTTGTCTCAATCTTGTATATTCATGAGAGACGATTGTTATTGCTCTCTTTTCGACATTGTTGTACTCTCTATCAGAGTTAATGTATTGTGTCGTCTTGAAAAAAAATTGTTTTTGATTCAAGGCTCCGATCAAGGTTCAGACCAAGGATTCCGATCAAGGTTTTCCACCTAGCGCTATCGCTCTTCATTTTATTTCGGGAATGACTGAACTTACGCTATTTTCAGGCGTACTGCTTTAAACCTAAAATGTCACGTAATGTCATCTCTTTTCTGCTGCTTTAATCATGTGTGGGACCACCTCCACTCCTGTTTACTCAAGCTATGCAGCAATCTTTCAGCTCTGTATTAGAGGTGTAAGCTACCTTTGCTACTAACCTTTAATTGACAGGTATTCAGGAAACTACAGCCCAGGAAACACTGTTTATAATCCTGGCTTGCCTGTCGATAACTGCTTGTTGTTCAGTGCTGTACAATAGCTGGCAGAGACGTAGCTCTGCAGTCCGCACTGTGCAATGGACTAATCTAATTCCAAAGATAGCTTAAGTTGTGACGTCTAGCTGGAACTTTCGTAGGGATCCTTGGTTCTGTCTAAATTTTTTGTTTCTCCCACTTGCTAGTTCGCATCCTTTTTGATGAAAAAACCCCATCTGGAAACAATATGAAAAGCCTTTAGATTAAAATCGGTTGATTTAACTTAGTAGGCCACTAGCCATACTATTTCAATGTTTACTTCAGAATTAAGGCCAAGTATTCTTTTTTATTTTTTATTTTTCCTGTTAAAGAGAGACAGTTTCGTCGTAGGCCAGTAACTTTTTTTTCCAAACTTAAAACGTGGATGGGCTAAAATGGCTAAGCCTGGACATTAGGTTTGGTTTTATGGTCAAACCAAAAATTTAATTTTGTAACCGCAATCCGTAATAGTGATCAAAATATCAATATATACCATACATCTGGTAAAATTAAAACAAAGCCTCATGGTACGAAAATCGTTAATAAATCATATCATAGCAAAATTGCTTCAAGACATCCTTGCTTCTAAATTGCTTCAAAACATTCAACAAAAAACGTGATGAAGTAGAAATAGGATTGCCACAGTTAGATTGATGCTTAATGGCGCGACGACAGCCTGGTCATCAGCACACAGAAACAAAATAAGTATTAGTAATACCAATTCTACAGTATTTATAAACTTGAAGTGATATGCTGATTTAGACATCGAGATGAAAGAGCGGACATCTTTACACGGAGGAATTAATTGCGGTAAAGATGAAAGAATCGTTTTCTGGCTGGTACCCGAGTGGACTCTGGTGACATCTGCGGAATCATGTAAAGCTACCGAAGCTTCATATCCGTAATTTTTACGGCAAATATTCTGAGTGGGAGCACTTTTGGGAAACGGTTTGTTTAGCAATATATTCCATTGTATCGATTATTAAAATTGACGAGTTCAATTATGATGATGGCTTCATGGAGCAGGAAGCATTCCGAGCCATTGGAGCATTAAATCTAACCGAAAATAATTATGATCTTACCCAGAGTCTGCCAAAAGATAAATTTGGACGCAAAGACATGCTAGTAATTTTTTTTTTAATTTAAATAATTTATTGCTGGAACAACAGGTCTGGCAAGGATCGCGGGGATCACTGATTGACAGCCTAAAATTTTAAAAAGCTAAGCTGTAGGTAAAAAAAAAATTTTTTAATTCAAAACTTGCATGGCCAAAGGAAAGGTGGGATAGAATTAGGAGAGGTGGGACAGGAACTCAACTGCCTTACCACCAAGGTTAGACCTGCCAGGGACACAAAAGGTTCCCGATGGTATCCCCAGTCGAGTGGAGAAGAAGAAGGGTGAATGGCCAATTGTCACATAACAAAACAAAGAATAAAAAAAATGTAAAAGAATGTAAAGATTTTAAAAGTCTTTACGTTCGTAGAACGTCACTTTAAAAATAAAGTAATTTATATTATATGATTCACCTGGCTGCAGTTAAAAAATGAAGAAACACCCCAGTAGAGGTTGTCAAACCAAAGAGTCAAATGCAAAAAAGTTAAGCACAAAATTCTGGCCTTTTAAGAAATGGGGTAAGTGGTTTGTGCTTAACAACCGCCTGAACATATTCACGGAACGTGCAATAACTGTCTGGTGAGACAGGGAATTCGAAGCGGGGACCGCCCTTACAGCAAAAAAAGTATCAACGGCAGTGAAGTCTAGTAGTAGGAATGATAAGTTTGTAGGGGTGCCCATGAGTCCAAGTAGCTGGACTGAGTTCAAAAAGGAGTAACTCAATGGGCAGGACACCCCGAAGAATTTTGAATGCCAAAATGAGATCAGCCTTAAGTCGACGGAGCTGCAAAGAGTCCTAGCACAGTTGAGTAAGACGGCGAATGGTATGCAGCGTGCTGAAAGCCTGGCAATGATTTGGTGAAGCGTCGCTGAATGGATTAAAGGTGGTCGATATCCTTAAGAAGGTATGGGGACCAGACTGGGCTAGCATACTCTGATAATGGCCGAACATAAACCTTGTAGGCCCATAGCTTACTATCCAAAAAGCCAGAGGTAAAAATCTTAAGGATGATACCTAAACGACGATTAGCATTTGATACCACGTGTCCACAATGGACAGTCGATTTTAACCCCGAGTCAAACCAAACACCAAGATCCTTTACAAAATTAGCTTGAGGAAGAGAAATGCCAACCATTGAGTAAGTGCACATCGGATTTTGGTTTCCAACATGGAAGTTTTTACATTTAGCGATGGAGACGGGCAGTTGCCAATCTTTAGCCCAGCACGATATAACGTCAATTTCCCTTTGAATCAGTAAGTTGTCCTGTATGTGAATGACTACAGAGTGAAGTTTGAGGTCGTCGGCAAACTTTTGCAGCTCCGCAGTGTGAGATTTACAAGAAAGGTCTTTAAGAAAAAGAATAAATAAAAAAAAAGGGCCAAGCACTGATCCTTGCGGGTCCCTACTGACAATGTTCACTGGGGCATAAATAGAATTACCAACTACAATTCTCTGAGTGCGGCCAGCCAAAAAAGCTGCAAGCCATGCCAAAACATGTCCATCGAACCCATATAATTTAAGTTTCAAGGGAAGCTTACTATGCACCACTGACACCGAGAGCTTTTTTGAATTCAAAAAGAATTTCATCAGATGGTGCACCAACGTCGAGCTTCTGTCCATTTATCCAGAGCAAGTAAAAGCTGATGAGTAGCAGTACGGCAGGCATAAAACCTAATTGATCATCTCCAATAAATTAACATCTGGTTCCGGATTATTCTCCCCATAACTTTACAAGGAACAACGATAAGATCAATAGATCTGTAGCTCTGAGGATCAGCTGGATTTCTCTTTTTAAAGATAGGCGTAACATTGGCAGTTGACAACCCTTCGGAAGCTTAACAGAAGTTAAGGAAAGAGTAAAAATATAAGCTAAAGGCATGAAGATTTCATAATGGATTTCTTTATAAAAATAAGCGGAGAACCCCTCGGGTCCCACAGCATGGCTAGGCTTAAGGGATGCAAGAGCAGACAAAACAGTTTCTGGAGTAAAGGCAACCGAGGTACAGAACTCGCAACCTAGTTCATGATCAAAAGCTAATGGAGGCATCAGATGGTTGTCCAGAACACTGTTACCGGCAAACATAATGTTTAGAACTACCATGTCATTTGAAAGAGGTCCCGGGTTTGTTCGATCCAGACTTCAACTACACCTGCCATTTTTGGGGAGTGAAGGTCTCTGTGATGCTTCATGCTCATTTTCCTCGTGGCATGTAAAAGATCCTAGGGATTTCCGAATGGATTAAACTAGCAAAATTGGTCTTCACTCCTTCTGGCACCATGGGGACGGCTGGGAGTGTGTCAACTTTCCGAAGTAGTAAGCTACCCGAAACCTCGCCAACCATCGATAAAAAATATATAAGCATTCGAAATATGCCAGAACGCTACAACGTGGAAAATGTACATACCTATATTCCTTCCGCGGTTGATGTATTTTTTGGAGGAATGTTATTCAGATTTTCTGATGCAACTCTAGCCTGTCATAATTTTTAGAACACTCCATCAACAAATGATTTCCTATTAAAGTTAGTACAATATTGTAAATCTGCAGACATCTGCAGCATACAGACATTATCTCTGCTTGTAGCTTTAACAAGCATTATAATTTTAGGAAATATTAGAAATTCTAGAATGTGCCATTTTTATCCACCCATACATGTAATTTCTGAGTTCAATTTATTTAAAAACAATAGACCCAATAAACCTTTGTTTTTTACGGTTTTTAAATTGACCCTTGGACAATTCCACACTTACATGGACGTCTCTCTATCAAAATTGTTCATTAAATCGTTTATGCACGCCCATTGCTGCCCATTATTTGGCTATGACCATTACTTATTCCATGAGCTACTTATGTGTTCGATGAAAATTTAACTCATCTCCCACGACATTATTACCACAATCTTTTTGTTGTTAGGTATTGTCGTGACTCTGCAAGTCAATGATCACACGGTGCAACCACTAATTAGTAATCTTTAAGCAGTATTTTTTACCCAAAGTGGTGTAGCCAGATAAACAGCCAGCTAACAGTTTGTCCACATTGTTAAAAATGATCAATCATTCACAATATGGCAACCTCTACAAATTAACATACTGTAAGGTGTAGTATATGTGAATTGTTAAAAATATTTTAGAAGGGGGGGGGATTGAGGCTTAATGGAGCGTCGACAACTTGGTCATTAGCGCCAACCTCAGTCACAGTGCAGTGGTCCGGGTTGCCACTGCACCACACATTACAGAGTTGTTATCCAAACCCCTAATCTAAATCTTGTCATACATCTGTACCTCCTGCAAAAATTGAAAAACACCGGACAGGAGGACAGACTTATCGCCCAACTGACGCGCAATGTCATGCGGAAGATGGAACCGACGACGAATACCATCAAGATGGCGACAATCAACAAGTAAGTGCCGGACCGTAAGTGGCCGTCGACACCAAGAACATTCAGGAGGGTCAACCCCCCGCAAAAGGAAACAGTGAGTAAGTCGGGTGTGACCAATTTGCAAACGGGCCAACACAACCTCCTCACGGCGACTGCGGCGACACGCCGAGTGCCACTCCTCGACAGTGCCTTTAATGGCCCGTAACTTATTACCGTCCTGTCCATCCCACGAGGCTTGCCAAAAAGCTTGTAACCTCAGACGCAGAGTTGGAAAAGCGTCCGAGGGAACAAGCCTGAGATCCCTACCGAGAGGGCCAGAAAGGGCCCCTTTTGCTGCAGAATCCGCTTGCTCATTTCCACCTATCCCAACATGGCCCGGGATCCAGCAGAAAAGCACGGTTTTCCGCTGGCCAGGCAAGCGGGAAAGCAAAGCTTGGACACGTTGTGTCAAGGGGTTCCGAGGATTGTAATTCGCCAAGGACTCCAGGGCACTCATGGAATCACTAAAGATAATGAAATGCGTGCCCTGAAGGCCAAGGATCCATTCCACCGCCAAACCGAGAGCCAAAAGCTCTGCAGAAAACACATTTCTAGTTGTTATGAAGAAATTTTAGATTTCATTTTTTTAATGTGCCCACTATATATGGAAAATTGGCAATATTAATGAAAGGTCACGCTTAGTCCTAAACAGTGATTACAGTCATTCATATGCAGTAATATATAGATTTTCGAGAGAGCAGTAACAAACTTTAGTCACAAGGCTACACTCTGTTTTGGGAGTAGACATTTATAAGCTTACAGATTTTCTCCTTGCGAAGTTGAATTGGTGTTTCTCAGGCAATGCCACTCGTCCAAAAACTCAAAAAATACACCTTCCATGCAAATTAAAAATGTTATTCCCGATGAACTTTTTTTTTTAAATTTTTCACGGGTTTAGAAAAAATATGATAAAATAACATGACGATTGTAAAATTTGCAGGCATCGTTACTTAGCTTTACTATGAAATTCAACAAAAAAGGTCGTTGCCAATATAATTTTTTTTAAACAAAAAAAAAACATTTTCCCTCTTCCCGCTGTGTCATGTATAAAAAAACGGTAGTTGTAACTTTAAATAAAGAGAGGGGCATTATGAGTCATCTTACCTTTGCTGTAATATTGTCGGCAACAGAATATATAGCAAATAAACGGTACAAAAATACGACAGCAATGTGCAAAGTGACTACAGTTACGAAAAAAAGCCATTTGTGGTTGAGCACCCAATAGGAATAGCAACACAATTCAAAAGCAAGGCGTGGCAAAATTCCAGTAATCAGTAGGAAGAAAGCATCTTGTACAGTCTGTACCATTTTGTATTGGTCGTGAACCTGGTGAAGGTATTCATTCAAAACTGTTGTGTCATTAGCAAGAACTTCTTTTAATTCCAAATTAAGAGCTGACAAGCACTCAGCACATAATGTAGCAGTAACGACGAAAACGACGTAGACAAAGATATCGTGGCTACATTCGATGCAGATGTAACACATTACTACGGGATGTGAACTGTTTAATGCATAGGGCAAGTAAAGTGCTAGCTGAACGATGCTGAGGATGAAATGAAGTGCAGACTGTGGTGTCAAGTCAGAAATGTTGTTTTTTGACTGTTCCCTTCGGTACCGTTTCTGCACTAATTAAACACTGAAACAAATTCAGAAGAAGCTTCTCTTCAAAGATACAAAAAAATATTACCATAATTACAAAACTCGCTGCTATGGTGTACTATACATTATGAACCATCGTTCCCACTTGACAGTGTTGGCTTTCCCTTGAGAAAACGAAGGAAGTTTCAAATAAGCAATACAGATAACGAGTATCCTGGTCATTAATTTATACAGAAAACTCGCCGTGTGTTTACAACTACGTGGCGTGGTGTCTTTTGGTGATGTGCCAAGAAATAAGACCAAGAATTTTCCCTAGCAAAACGATAGGTCGAAATAGTTCGCAACCGATTGACTCATTTGTTTTGACTTGTACCGAATGGGCAGTTAAAATATTACAGTAGGAGGAGAAATTCTGCTAAGCATAATTAGACTCTTCAGTTATCAAGGACCGCGGTAGCGGTCCTTATGTAAGCCTCAGCATGAACTTCCGTGTTAAACGTCAAACTTTGAA
>JAHWFP010158295.1:26520-53341 GCA_023313725.1 Lithobius niger | reverse complement strand
CGTCGCACTAATACGTGTAAAAGAAGCTCCAGCTTGTTTTTTGGGTCGCTGGAGATTCTTTTACACGTATTAGTGCGACGCTGATGGCTTACATGTCTTTTTCCAATATCTGTTCCTTTAAAGCTTCAAGTTTTTTAAGGCTTACATCCGTATTTCATACGCTTGAGCGTTTTTTAATACTAATTTATTAATAATTGTTCAACTCCAGTTAATGGCTTGCAAAAGAAAGTTCATCTTGGTGTTAGAACAGATTAAATTTAACCAGCAGACCTATTCACCTTTGCGGGGTCGAAGAAAGACAGTGGGTCATACAAGGCAATGTGATAAAGATTATCTTTGAGCGCTCATTTACTTTGGAGCTTGCTTTGTATGACAGGATGAACTTGAAACAACGTTGACAAATTGCAATAATGCTTAACAGTGCTGTTAATCGGTGAGTTTTTGGAACCCCAAGAGTTTTATACAGCATGATTTTCCTTTTGGTGCTATTCGAGAATAAAAATTGTGTGGTGCTTAACAGTTTGGATATGGATGACCATACAACAAATCCAGACAAAGATGTAAACATCCTGCCTCATAGCAAGGATTCAAACAATAAAATAATGTGTTGTCTGTGTTTAAATTTGCCATCGTAAATCAGGAGGCCGTATAACGTAACAGAATTTTGCGTAAATTATTTTTATTGATCCTCAGTGTGAAACAGCCAAGGAACTTGACATCTTCCATGAGCGAGGGTCTGTTTGTCTACCGGTACCCTTTATAGCTTTTTATTCCATTATCCAATTTTTGTTTAAATTTCATCGTCGATTCTCTACGCCCTGCTTTTGGATTTAAACCTAAATCAGTAAAATGGTTCAAGGGACAACTGGTTTTTGAATCTTCAGATAAGTTGGGGGAAAAAAACTCTATTTTTGCAGTGAAATAAAGAAAATCAACGATACTATATTCTGGTAAATTAACAGATATTATCAAGGAAGGAAATAAAGTCTAATGATTATTATTAATGGTAGAAGTTCACTGCTAGACCAACACGGTAGGCTCATGAGTTTTCATATGGCTTAATAACTGTTGGGCATGGATTGCAGTAATCTTACAGTAATCATGGTCAGAAAGGAACCAGAAAGGATAATTTCGTCATTGCAACTGAGAGTGGGAAGTGAAGTCGTAATTTACCAAAAGTGACTCACTATGGACGCTCGCATCTGGTAATATTGACTCAGTTGTTTGCGGAGCCGTTTACTGGATCAAATCCTCGTAGATCAAAATTGGCTTATTTGGTATAATAAGAAATATCAAACGAAGCATGCAGCCTGCATTAAAGACTGTCCTTGCGAGGATACACAATACAGTAGTCTGAGAAAGAAAGAAAAGACTACTGCCCCGACTGGGACTTGAACCCAGGACTTCCCGTTTACTAGCCGGGCGCTCTAAACACTGTACTACCAGGGTGGGTACTGGCTACAGGCTCCAGCCGAGCTAAGTAGCTGTTCAATCTTTCTCAATGGTGACCTAGAGACCACAAACATACATACAAGGAGGGAAAGCAATATAGCTTCTTGGCCTCAACACTAGAAATAATGCAAGTAGCAAATAAATAAAGAAATCACAAGGTAAAGGGTAAGCGAAACAAGCAGTCTGCATTAAAGACTGTTCTTGTGAGGATACACAATACACTGGTCTGAGAAAGAAAGAAAAGACTACTGCCCCGACTGATTTCTTTCTTTATTTACTACTACTTGCATTATTTCTAGTGTGGAGGCCAAGAAGCAATGTTGCTTTCTCTCCTTGTATGTATGTTTGTGATCTCTAGGTCACCACTGAGAAAGATTGAACAGCTACTTTGCTCGGCTGGAGCCTGTAGCCAGTACCCGCCCCGGTATCGCCGTGGTTAGAGTGCCTGGCTAGTAAACGGGATGTCCTGGGTTCGAGTCCCAGTCGGGGCAGTAGTCTTTTCTTTCTTTCTCAGACCAGTGTATTGTGTATCCTCACAAGAACAGTCTTTAATGCAGACTGCTTGTTTCGTTTACCCTTTACCTTGTAATTTCTTTGTTTATTTAAGAAATATCATTTCGTTTCCTGAAAAAAAATACCATATCAAGTAGCTGCTAACATGTCGAGGCAAGGTAACCTGATGGTTAGCATAACTGTCACATGTCACATGGCTGAGGTCGATCCTAACCTCTAGCATTCTCAAGAAGAGAAAGACCTTGTCTTTCCTCGTTCCCATGTGGTGCATAAACGATCCAAAGAATTTTCGATCTGGATTACTTTACGGAATTGTTCCTGGTGCTTCTGGCTTCGGCTTCGCCTGGAAGTGCATCAAACCTCAAAAGTTGCAGGCATATCATTGATTTTTCTCCCTTTTTTCGTATTGTGATTTTTTTATTTGGTGCATTTTTTTTTAAACTTTAGCAGTACAAATTTTTCCCCAAATGTAAACGTTTTATCAAGATTCAATCCAGAGTTTCGTAAAAGCAGCAGAGGCATGCCCACCGATTTAGTTTTGAAGATAAAAGAAGTCAGTAAAAGTTAAAACAATCTGGCGTGGATACGAGAAGTCCATAGCAGAATGACGTAACCATATTGTAGTAGTCTTTCAGGTTCTTTGAGAATAAAATTACGTCATCAATTCTATTTAACGTCCAGAGATTAAGGTAAAGCCTCCGTAAAAGCTCATACTGCTACTTATATCTTCCTTTGTCTTCACCTGGTTGCCATCAGTGGTGTGCGTGTTCCTTGCTTTGGCTGCTGTGGATGTAGCAAAGTCAATAAATTTTAATGTTCTTTTAGCCGATGTTGCCACTTAGTCACTGTTTGCCATTTAAATATATAACATCCATCACGCCCTAGGTTCCCTGACTGACGTGTTGTTAGAATCACATTCTAGTCAAAGAAGCACACAGTCTAGATTTATTCCGTTATTCACACTTCAGTCAATTTTACTTGATCGTACAATCATCGATCAACAGACACCGCTTTTAGTCGGATTTAGCAAAGCAATAAGCAGGCGTCGTTATGTACGCTGTACGAATGAAACAACTAGAGAGAGAAGGCTCAACCTACTTTCACGAAATTAGAAGTTTGACAATTTGTCCCGTTTTAATAGAATTAAAGTGTTGCTTTCTTTCACGTGGACGCGAGAAAGGTGCTGGGGGACGGGGTTACTTATGCTTATGTTTACGATAACTAATAACCTTGGTAAGAAATTATCAATTGATTTGCTTACTGTGAATAAATTTTCATATGTATTCCAGCAGATCTTTCCTCAATACATACACTTCTATCTGGTAATAGTGTGTTGAAAAAAAGCGGACGTGGTAAGATCAGACACGCCCCGGCACATATCAATTATCCCGCAGAGCTACAGTACGTGCCCCCGCATGTCAAAGGTGTCGCGGTAATAGTGCACGTGCATCGTCGTTTCCATTTCAAGTACGGCCCCACACATTTCTGATTGCATGCTGCCAAATGTGCCTGTGGTTTTATCCTAGATTCCCCCTCGGGAGGCCTTACAACGAAAATCCTACTTTGAATCGTAATGACCAGTTAGAAAACGTAATGACTGCACACCCCCCCCCCCCCCTGCTCTGACACCCATTTCTTTTTAGTCATCACACCTTTACAGTCATCACAAATGTTTGTCTCAATAAGAAAATAAATAAGAATTACAAAAAAATTAATCAGTTTTAATTATGCGTATTCTTCGTAAGCCTATGCCAAGTTCTATTATTAAGACCCACGCTTAATACATGCCGCTCCTCATGATTCGACGGGGGTTACATTGTTTCCTACCAAATTGTACGGAGGTCGGAAAGGATATAAATGTAGGGAACCCAACACGTTGGTTATTTGTCCCCAAATCTAACCTCATTTTGACCAAGAAAACAACATACAGCTGTAGGAATCCAAACATTAAATAACCAGTAGAAAAACCTAGCAAGGGGCGCGAGGGGGTGACAGCAAAAACCATATGTGACTCAAGAGTGTGACTTAAGAGGCATAGGTCTTTATTTTTATCGAAATAGAGTTTCAAGTTAAAGGCATTACAAAAGAGTAAAATTGATGCAATAGGGAGATATGTATAGCCTGATAACATCAAATGACCAAAGGCAAAGGAGCTAACATTGTGAAGGCTAATTTTGTTTCTTTAACATAAAACGACTGTTACAGATACAGTTTAACGTTTTTTAGTTGAAATTTGTGCAGTGAGATTAAGGTTTTCCAGCTAGGCTATGCAAAAGGCAGACCCTTTATTTTCGAGAAGTTATCACTAATAGGCCACTACCGATAACTTCTCAAAAATAAAAAGACTGCCTTTTGCAGACTTGGAGTACAGAAATGTCACGACGAAAATAATACGTATTATAATTCTATATTTAAAGAAAACAAAGATATGCCGACTTCCATCATAACATAGAATAGACACGAGCAAATCAATGCCGATAATCAAACTTGGAATACACAATGGATCATCCAGCGTGGTACAGAAATAAATTTTTTTTCTGTTTGGCACTTTTATTGGATGAATGAACACTTAAAACGAACCTATAATTTAAACATTTAGACCTTCGCCTGAAATAAAAATGATTAAAACTCTAACCAAGTTTTTGCCGTGAGAAGTTGTGATGTAAGTCGTACACTTCGTACACAGTCGTGCAGTTCCCAGATTGCTGCTTTAGACATTAAATGTGAAGTTCAGTCTTCCTCAGTACCAGTCGGGCCAGTTGTCTTTTCTTTCTTTCTCAGCTTAGTCACAAACCCAATCTTTAATGCAGACTGTTTGCTTTGTAAACCGCTTACCGTCTGATTTATTGTTTTATTTTTCGATAAATTTAAAATTGGTCCGTAAGAAAATTTTCACTTTTCGCATTTTTCATTTGAACAATTGGTCTGTGAAATTACAGATTAATCTTTCAAAGTAAAAATTTCTTACTGACCAATTTTAAATTTCAAATCACAATTTTAACTAGCAAAAATTTGGCCGGAATCATTCAGAAATTTTAATCTGCCAATTTGCTGGCACACTTTGTTGTAGCACCATGATTTGGTTAGAGGAGGTGAAGGTAAATTAGTCAAATGAAAGGCTAGAAGTGCGGAACTTTTTATGTGCAAAGTCTACAATCTATCAATCACTAACATAAACACTCTAGACAAAGCCTGCTCGATTCTTTTAATGAACACCAGTGTACACGAAACATCGACACGAACAAGTGATGTCATTCCACATCAAACGTGCATATTACCAAGCATCAGTAATGCGCCCAGCCAACAAGAAATACCCACAGCTACCCCCAACAGAAACCATGGGGTGGATACAGGAAGAAAACCCTTTAAAGAACACTCTTATATTACTACCTGCTGCACCGCAATCATGTATGGAAATTATAGTATGCAATTGCACTACAAGGTACATTAACGCACGTTGTAAATGCAAGTAAAACACACCTTAAAGGCACGGTAGCTTGCATATGTAGAACGAATGAGGCTGTTTACAACAATGATTAATAACGTACTTCTTGTAGACCTAGCTACTCTGGGGATACAGTAAATGTTTGTTGAATTTAACGGAATGTACGATGTCAATTAACCTTTATGGTGGCCATTTTGAATTTTGCCTGTTTATAGGTTAGGTGTTGACAGACACCGAGAATGAATTCAGCACAAGAGAAAAATTAGGAAAATGCAGTCTGCCAACTTTTAACGGAATGCATGGTGAAAATTAAATTTTGTGGCAGCCATTTTTAATTTTGGCCATTTAAAGGTCAAGCTTGACAGATGAATGTTGACAGACGCCGTGAATGAATTCAGCACCCAAAAATCCTTTGGAAAACTCTGTCTGTCAACTTTTAACGGAATACAAAACGAAAATTAAATTTGGTGGCGGCCATTTTTAGTTTGGCCGTTTAAAGGTTAAGGTTGGCAGACATTGGAAATTAATTCAGCACAGCACCCCAAAATCTTTCGGATAACACTGTCTGTCAACTTTTACTCAAACCGGCCTGAATTTTTTTAAATAAACCCCATTTTCTGAAAACCCGTCCAGTCTATAAAGCTGAACCTTCTGATTCCAATTTCGTTAGTTACAAACACACTGTAACCTCTTATCAGCCACCATTCGACAAAAAAATCATAGTTTCAGCGCAGTGTATTGTTTGTGGATCTCCTTCTTCCCTTAACGACTTTTCTGTTACATTGTTACTAAAAATAAAAATCAAGCTTCTCGTCTTTAGCAAAGATAACAATAACGTCATCTGACAAACTTCGCAACTATCTCCATTCTGTTTATACTTTCCACGATCTCTACTGTCAGAATTAATCAGTGATTCTTTACGTAAATTTTCCTCCTTTTTTTTCTGAAAATCATAATTATAATGAGAAGTCTCTCTCAACTTAAAACCGAACTGTAGTCCTGGGCCACATACGTTCATCTTAAATCTGTGCTACTTCACTAACTAAGTCTCCCAATTTGATCTTATGTATTTCACTTCAAACCGGTGTTTTCCCATCAACTTGGAAAGAAGCATACATTTCCCCTCTTCATAAAGGGAGGAATGTCTACTGCCTCTGTCACGTACCATCTATCATCATCTATTATTTTTTGAGAAATTAGAATATTTTATTACCTCAAATAATTAAAATTACAGCTCGACGCGAAGCTTGATACTAGCTGCTGCGTGTCAACAATTTTAACATAATTACAACAGACAATTTACACTTAGAGATTTAAAAAAGACAAACGTATAAAAAAAATTACAATGCCGAACAATTTACTCAGACAAAGGAACTTCACAAATACGTTTAAACAATATAAAATAACAAATACAAATGCATTAATACAATTGAAATATTTTCAGAAAGCAACCACTCTTTTACATTCTTTTTCACCTTACTAATACTAGCCAGTTTATGGAATTTCTTTGGCAAATTGTTAAAGATTTTAAGGATATAATATTTTTTATCTTTTTACCAAATTCATTTTTACAGTCTAGTACTTGATATATTATATTTATTATATTTATTAAATTATATTTTATTATTATATTTTCTCTCGTATTCCATTTTTGATTCATCATAATTTCTGTCTGTATTGACAAAATAATTGTTGTTTATTACAGTAAAATCTCTCATTTGTGTAATAGTTAAGAATTCATGAACAGAGAAAACCGTTTTGAGCTTCTTGTGTCCTCTTGTTTTTTAAACAGTATCGTAACTAATTTATTTTGTAAAGCTTGCAACCTTCTAAGAAACAAATGAGGAGCAAAATCATAGATTTCAACTCTGTACCTGATTTGGCTAGCTATCCAAGCTATCGCTTGTTTATTTTTTTTTATTTACTAGTTTTCTTAGCGTTGCTATCAATTTTCTTAATAATAATATGCTCCTTAAATTTCTAGTGCTTGTCTAATAACATACCTTAGTATTGAGCAGTTTCAACTACATTAATAATTTTCTAGCAAGTTTTATCACAATGTTTCATTAGCAGTTTCTTTATAATATTCTGCGTGAATGAACGTGTTTTCATTTAACGTAAATACATTTCTGCAGTTTTACTTTCGTTTATAAACACTTTCTGCAGTTTTACTTTCGTTTATAAACACATCATTTTCCATGAACCTATAGTTTATGTTATCAAAATTATCCTACAAAGTTTTTTCCACGTTATCTTTGTTACCGTTTATTGAAATCATAATGATGTCATCAGCAAAAAGCACTACTTCAGATTTATTGATATACTTTTCAATTTCATTTGCATAAATCACAAAAAGGAGAGGCCCAAGAACAGAGCCTTGTGGTACCCCATTTTTACTTTTAACTTTTCACTGTATTCATTTTTTATTTTTGTACAAGCAGTACGTTTTGATAGGTAGCTTTTTAGAATATCTTGCATTTTTCCTCTCAAATAATAATTAGCACACTTGGCAAGAAGCTTATCATGATGAATTGTGTTAAAATTTTTTTGAAGGTCAATCAGAATAGCACTTAGAAATTTTCCTTCATTTAGTGCTCCAGAAACCATTTCATTTACTAGTTTAAGTGCATCAGTTGTGCTTTTATTTTTTGAAAACCAAATTAGGAATTAGTCATTATTTTGTGTTTTATTAACAAAAAAATTGAATTTGCCTATGTAATAATTTTTCAACAATTTTGTTTATTGTTGATAGTAGGGATATTGGTCTGTAATTACCCAAATTGGATTTTGTCGGCTTTTGTAAACTGGTCTAACTACTTGCATTTTCATCTCATCAGGCCATATTTACGTGTCAATAATAGCATTAGTTGATTTACAAATAAAGTTAGCCGATTTATTTATTTTTAATATTTCATCATATCCAGTAGCATTTGTCATTTTTCTGTCCCTTATTGCTTTCTGAGCATCTTGATTTGTGAAATTTGATACTTGTTCTCCTTTAAACAAGTTTGATTTTTAACACACTTTGCTTTACCATCAAATTTTATTTTTTTCGCATTATATTTTTGCTTAAGTTTCAGCACTGTTTTCTGGAAATTGGTATTTAAATTATTTCGCAGAACATCTTCAGAGACATTCGGAAAGAATTTTTTCAAATCATCATCAATATCAGTTATTCTCTTATTTTCTGCTATTTTATTTATTTGCTTCTAAACTGCTCTTGCATGTGATTTGGTGTTTTGTATGAGTCTATTGTAGTATTGCAGTTTAATTTTAGCTACAGTTTTTGACAGATCACGTTTAGCACTGCTACACGCATTAACTAACACTGCATCTAGCCACTTGATTTTCTTAATTTTCTTCCAGAGATCACTTTTATAATTTATTATTTTAATTAACACCTTGTTTACCCAAGCTGTTCTCGGCTATAGATCCAGACTTTTCTTGTTCTGTGTACGTTTTTCAAATTTATTTGTTGATAAATTTTATGAATTTCAGTTTTAATTACTTTATACATTTCATTAAGTTTTTTTAATTGGTCCAAAATAGCCCGATTTAAGGACTTCAGTGCGGTTTCAATATTTTTATTGTTGGACAAAATAAAGTTATTACTTTCCTCTTGACTTTCTTTTCACGTTTAATTTTCATTGTAACAAAGTAAGGTCTACTATTTTTGTTTCAATGACGGCTCCTTTACTGTTATCGTAATTGCTGTGCTCAAAGATAAGGTTCAAACAAGACTTCGCAATTTGTCCGTCATAAATGTCCACCCTCCTTGGTGAATCAATCCTCATTTCATGACCATTTGCTTTCACATATATTTAAATACCTTTCACGTTCACGCTTATCACAACTTTAAATTTTATTATTGTTCCCTACGAAGATGACATTTTCTCTTTTATGTTGTTAAAGTACATTTTCCAGTGCTATCGTAAACAATTTTTTGCTGACACCACCACCTCTTGTGGTTTTCTCTCTAGTAACCCACAATTTCGTACTCGTTTAGGAAGTATAAACTAGTTTCGTCTCGTTTAATATTAGGTTCTGTTAAAAATATAACGTTCCAATTTGGTTTTGATGCTCGAGGTTCAATCATTAATTCGTCCAATGCTTTCTTCCACTTCTAATGTTTGTGTGCAAAATACTGACAACGTTTGCATTTCCAAACTGCCAATTTTCAAACGCTTGGAAGTCATGAAAGATTTCGATACAAAACTGCTCATTTTCTTCCATTAGGAGATAATTATAATCTTCAAATTTAACAACTGTAACATTTTTGTCATCATCTTTTCTCCTCATACGAGTCTTACCTCTTGGAACCACACATATTTTATACATATTGTCTTAGCATATGTCTTACTGTAGCTTTCCAAAATAGGTCCTCTGGTCATAGGTGACATGTTTTCATTAATGAAGGTCTTTGTTCCATTTCAATTTTGAAAAATGTAATCATTTGTTATTATTTCTGGTTGCCAACCAAGCATCTCTCGTTTCATGATGTTTAAACTGTAAAATTATCCCGTTCGGTTTGGATTCATTTTTTTTATCAGCATATGACCAACGGTCAATTTGTACTGTCTTATGGAAAGCGATTCCATAGGCTGTTGCAATTTTCTTAGTGACTTACTTCAATTCTTTGTTTGGTAGCTGATCAACATTGTGTAGTTTAAGATTTAGATTTCCGTCGTATTGGTCCTTCACTTTTGATTCGAGTTTAAGGTTACTGATTTGTTTTTCAGGTTCGCCCTTTGGTTGTTGCCCACTTTCCACTTGTGCCATTCTATCTGGTATTGTGAAAGCATTAAAAAAAATTGTTGCAAATTGTATTTCTAATCTCTTGATTAGTGTTAATTTTGTTCATTTCTCAAACCATGGTTTTCGTGAAAGGCAAAATTTGCTTAAGCAGTTTTCTTGCAGCTATTAATCATTGGTCTTCTTCTCTTGACAACCGTATTTCTTTGACATAATCTATTTAAACTTTTAAAAAGCTTTTGACACTGTTGACCATATTATCTTTCTTTCCAAAACTCCAAAATTTAAACCTGTCAACCGTCACTTCTCTGTTAAGCTGGTTATCTCGTTAACAGCAGATTTCATGTCTTGTTCCGTGGCTCATTTTCTTGATTGTTCCCAATTACTTCTGGCATTCCACAAGGCTCAGTTCTGGGTCCCACACTTTTTAATACTTTATTAATGACTTACCTATCCGTCAGCGTTACTGTTTTTGGTTTCTCTTAGCTGACGATTTGAAGATTTATCACATCTTCAAGTCAGTTAACGACCATTCTCTTCTTCAAACCGACCTTAACTCTAGAAAGCAATGGGGTCTTAGTAATCATATGACCTTTAATATCCCAAAAAATGTAGTTCTTTGTTTAGGCTTAAAAAAAACGAAACACTCATATTTTATAAATGGCATTCTCAAACCTCCTAGCCTATAGATTTTCTTATAGATCAAAATATCAAATTTTGATGTACAGTAACCTTAACTTTCATCAACAATATGCTTTTGCAGCCAATGAACGCAATACATACTGCTAATTTCATATTTAGATCTTTCAGTTTTCTTAATTTTGATCGCTGTGCAATTCTCTGTAAAGTTTTTATTCTACCTCCTCTTCAATTCTGCTTCCAAGCCGGGCATCCCCATAACATTAAATCTATTGCTATTATTGAAAAATCTAGTTACTAAAAGGTGTCCTGGATTTCATAAACAAGCCTCATGAGTATTGTTTAAGTTTGCTTACACTTGCTTGTCACCTTGACAGAGGTGCCCTGAATGAAACTTTCAAATTTCTCAAACATCATTATAGTTAATCATAATAACAACTTTTTCCAGTGTCCATCTCTTAAACTCACAACACCAAAATTTCACTCTAATGCAAGGAAAGTCTTCTTTTCTAACTGTGTTGTCCTACCATGAAACAATTTAACAAACAATCGTATTTCTTCCAAATTCATCTCACAGTGGAAGGTAAGTGATAGTGTGTTTTTTCCAGAGTTCTAGTTATTTGGGAATGTTTACTGACTGTTTTTTTTCTGTTTCATGGGCAGTATGAGAATTCCTCCCGCCGACAATTTTATAATAATAATAATTCTAATAAAAATATTTTTTTTTATTTATTGTGTTAAGCTAGGACCACAAGAACTACAATAAATGCAATTGCGTTTGTGGTACAAGTAAATTACAAAACCATGGTACAATCAACAACAAAAAATAAATACATCATACAATAAGTTGATTAGTTCCACAGAATACATCAACAGACTTAGTGAATGCTCACAGTAATACAAAAACAAATAATCAATGTTTTTTAACGTTAGAACATCAACAAAATAAACAACATTTTTCATTAGAAGTTAAACAAGTTCACTGCGAAAATATCCATATGTTTTAGTTGTTTCTTTAAAGTAAAATAAAGACTTATCAATAAAAAAAGATTCTTTGGTAATGTATTAAAAATTGATGGCATAATATAATTGCTATTTCGTTTTCCATAATTATTCCTAAAAAATGGTAGTTTCAGTTGCAAAGTATTTCATCGATTTGATAAAACCTTTTTGTCAAGTGAATTAAAATTGGCAAAATAATGTTTTATTATTATTACAAAGTTTCTTAGCTTTAAATCAGCCAAAATACCAATTACCTGATAAATTTTAGTGTAATATGATCATTGTTTTTAAATAGAATTTTAATAACCCTATTTTGAATGCTAATAATAATAATAATAATAATAATAATAATACTTTATTAAACATAAAGCACGAGACTCAATGAGTCTGTATGTGCAGATACAACCAAAATAGCAAACGATTTAGTAACATTAAAACATGACAATACAATACACTGCATAATGCAGTTCATTTTATATATTAATACATTATGTACAAGTTATAAATATTATATACAATGAAAAAAAAATTAAATAAAAAAAAAATAATAATTAAAAAAAATAATAAAAATTAAAAAAACGTAACATAAATTCATCATTGTTCAATAAGCCATGTTTTTATTTTTCGTTTCACAGTGAAAGTTGTGGGTAAATGCCTTAGGTTTTCTGGTATTTTGTTAAAGATTGTTGGTACCAGATAATTATAATTTCTTTTGCCATACGAGTTCCTCCATAATGGTACTTTTAGCCAGTTATTGTTATTCCTTATGTTCCGTGTCACTGGTTCCTTATATTCATTCGAAAAATAATTTTGAACAATAATACCATATTCAAAGATTTGTTTAAAGTTTAGAATGTTATTTTCCTTTTCGAGTTCACAAGTTTTCTTATTATCGTTAGTATTAAACAGGACTTTTATTGCTTTATTCAGAATTCTTTGTAATCGTACAGTTAAGCTAAATGATGTTGACCCATAGATAACGCTTGCGTATCTCACTTGACTTAAAATCCACGCTTCATATAACGTTTGTTTTGTTTTTCGATTTATCAAAAATCTTACTTTATACAACATTGGAATTGATTGCCTTATTTTGGTTATAATATTGTCTACATGTGTATAGAATTTCCAGTTTTTATCGATGTTTAACCCTAGGTACTTAGTATTGTTTACTTTCTGAAGTGTTTTACACCTGCAGTTACTGTGGGTGTGGCAATTCGTTTCGTGCAAAATAATATTGTTGTTACCTATGGTCATATGAGAAGATCTGATCTGTAAGAAGCTAGTTTTATTTTCACTTATGTATAATTCATTTTCATCAAGATAGTGAATTATTTTATTAAAATCACTCTGAAGATTTTTTATCATGGTTGTTTCACAGTTGTTGATTGATAAAATGAAAATATCATCTGCGTATAATATTCTATATGTATTCCAGTCAGTGTATTCATCCAAGTCATTTATAAACAAAATAAATAGTAAAGGTCCTAATATAGAGCCCTGTGGTACGCCATATTGTATCTGACACCATTCACTTAGAGATTGTTCAATTCGAACACTACATTTCCTATTGGTTAGGTAGCTGTTTAAAATATTGAAAATTTTTCCCCTCAATCCTAATTGGAAAATTTTTCCTAAAAGTTTTTCTTTATCTAGAGAAATATAATAATAATAATAATAATAATATTAATAATTTATTGCACCAGAACGATACTCGATGCTCAGAGCTTGTATGAGCATGCAATACAAAAACATACAAAAATTTGCAAATATATAAATAACAAATAAATAGCTAAATGTATACATACATAGTTATTTACAGACTTTCATTTATAATCATGTTACATTGATTATGTTTTAGTTTCATTCTTATTTCTTATGTAAATTTATTAATTTTTTCATGGTTCATTAACGAATATAATTTTAAATTCCAATTTAATTTTCCCTTTATTATCAATACTTATCATCTTATTTGTTAGTTTGTTAAAAATCAGGGATATAATTTTTTTAATTTCTTTGTGACCATATTTATTTTCCCATCTAGGCATTTCAAATCTTACTGAAGTTTTCCTTAGCCTACTTTGTTTTTCAAGATTGCGATTTGTATATTTATTTATGTAATACTTATTTGTTATTATTATAACAACTCTTAACTGAATTATTTTTAATATATCATTTTTCTTAAAAATTTCTTTTGTAGGAAAAACATTGTGTCCAAACAAAACTTTAACAATTTTGTTTTGCAAACTTTGTAGCCTCTTAATTATGAAATCAGATGCAAAACCATACGTTTCAATGCCATATCTTTTGTTACTTTCTATCCATGCCATGTAGAGCATTTTTTATTTTAATTATTTAAAAATTGTTTGATCTGATGTATCTTTGCTAGTAAAGCCCTTAATTTGCGCTGAAACAGTATAATATGCAATCTGAAATCCCAATTTGTGTCTACAGTTAAACCCAGATATTTCACTTGTTGTTCTGTACTCAACTTGCTACATGTATTTATGCAACTTACATCCTTTCATTTTCTAACATATAATTACAGTTTGTTCCGTGTACTAACAGTTTTACCTCATTCTTTATATTCATTTTTGTTTTTGTTTTGTTTTGTTTTGTTTTCACTTATGTACATTTCTTTTCCATTAGCCAACAATTTAATAAATCAAAATCGTATTGTATACTTTCTATCAATTTTTTCTCATCGTTATGTATACAAATGAACATCATGTCGTTCGCAAACAAAAATAAAAATGTATTTTCTTTTTTCTATATCATTTATAAAAATCAAAAACAACAAGGGTCCCAAAACAGACCCTTGTGGAATTCCAAACTCAGTATTTGATTTATTACTTGTTTCATTTTCGATTTTAACCATACCACGCTTATTTTTCAGATAACTCTTAATAATATTGTACATTTTTTCTCTCAAGAAAATTTTTTTAATAATACTGTTTTATCAATAGAATCAAAAGCCTTTTGCAAATCTATAAGTATTGTTCCTACATATTTACCGTTGTTTAATGCTGTTGTCATTATTTCATTTATCTGCACTAAAAGATTTTATGTACCTTTATTTTCCATGTACCCATAATATAATAATATAATAATAATAATAATAATAATAATAATAATAATAATAATCCCTCGTAAATCATATTTGTTCCACTAGTACTTTGAAACCATTCCAAGAGTATACTAATTCTTTAAGTTCTACGATGAGCAAAAAGTAAGGTGCACAGTTAATGAATGATGATCTTAAAATAATTACACTTTAGTGTTTACGTAAAGTGGCCGAATTCACTTATGTCAAAATTCATGATTTACAAAATAATGACTCTGATACAGTAGAATCTCATCGATCTCTGTTCGTCTCATTGACAGTAATATTCGCTTCACAGCAAGAATTGCAAGGCACTGGTGAATTAAATTGCATCAGAACAATTAAATAGGTAACAATTGTTCCCACGATCTGCAACACGAAAATGTTAGTTTATAAAAATATGAACTAAAGAAAATGTTAGTTTATAAAAATGTTAGCTCATAAAAATTTGACTGTTACTTACGGTGGTAAATGTTCCCATATTGACCCGGAACAAGTTTCCAGCAGCAGTTATTTCCAGTGGGTTTTGGTTCAATTTATTGGACAAAATTACAATCTATAACAGGGGAAAAAACGTAAATTAAATTAGAATGTGGCAAATATTGTGATATTTGCAAAGACAGTTTTAAGTGCATATACATGAAACGATTTCACCATTGGAATTGAGTATTTCACACATGTGTATGTGTATGTGTATGTTTTATCTGCTTGTCTGCATGTGTGTTTTTCTGTTTGGAACAGAGTTGGTTCGCAATTTTGTTATGATTTAATTCAAATTTCATGATAAGGATGCTTTGGCGCTTCAACATCACGTGTTCGAATAAGAAATTCAAATTCAAATATTTTCAGAGATATTCGGGTTTAGCCTGATTTTTAACCTGATTTTCGGCAACGGTGCTAAAATTTAGTAGCGGCGGTAAGTTAGTGGCAGTAAGAAGAGAACCCGCTTTTAAAGGGTAGTGATTCTAGAATGGATCTGCTCATTTCGCTTGTTCCATACCGTGAAGCCTCTGATAAATCCAAGGCCTGCAACGCCTTAATACTAGATTGCTTCAACAACACTGCGGGAAGCACACTGTACTCTCTCTCCATTTCCACCGTATAATTGTCATCTGTAGACCTCAGTTGTATGCCTGGTACACTTTTCTTTTAGCAAGCTTTGCTAGTAGGTATTTTGTCGTTCGTTTGCGATTTGACATTTTATTTTTAGAATAGGAACGGGAGTGTGACCTCATAAGCTGGGTGGATATTAGCTTACAATGGACCCTTCATGCGAATGGTTTCTGATAGTCGAAGTAAATACATTTACACTGATGTCTAAAGCAATAGACCAAAAATCAAGTGTACGTAGAAGATGGTGTGTCACATAGAGTCCTGGCATAAAACCAAATTGGTCAGAATTTATCGAGCTATTTTTCACCAAATAACCAGCATATCCGTAAGAATAATAGATTCCATGATTCTGCACGGAACCTGTGTGGGAGAATTGGATGATAGTTTTTTACATAAGCCATGTCTCCCGGCTTATGAAAGTTGTGTGATATCCACCCAAAACCGGGATTACAAATGCTGTGTGTCATTTTCGCTATCATCTTTAATCCCATTCGATACAAATATCTGATTCGAAATCTCAGCTTTTTTTACAATACCAACAATGGAATTGACATCTGAGATCAATGGAAGTATTATCCGGGATGTGCATTTTTTTTGTCAATAAAGACGAAATAGAGCAATGATGTTTCCCTACGCAATAATCTCTGATTTACGTAACAAGCGCCACTTTCCAACTGAGTGAATATTACTTTGGTAGGCGTCATAATTTGCTAAAAACCTCAGTTGTTAGTTATTTAAAATTTTTTTTTTTCACATGCTTAACTTTTTGCGGCAAAATTTGGTAGTACTGGGAGGTATGCATTGCACAAAGATTTACCACCAGATTTAGAGCCCTACTTTCTGCAACCAATAATCTTCACGGAGCCACCAGCGTAAAACAGTGACTGAAGAGATCATCATTCCATGTGAACAATTGCCAAGAATGAGCAAAGCAGAACAGCATTTATTTTTCCGGCAACAGATGTTGGTGGGTTCGGCAATGCACTTGGATGGAGTACCATGCAATGGTCACTTGCGCTGACATGATCATCCCCAGATACATCAAATATCAACCTATCATCTCGCAAAAACATCAGGTCGAGAATGCTTTCACCATGCGTTAGTTCCATGACATGTTGATGCAGACCAAGCGGAACGATTTGCTCTGAAGAAAGGAGCGGTGGTGGGAAAATTTCGCAGTCAAACTTTTCTGATCTACAGTCAATAAATTGGAATCGCCTAATCGCCTAATACTGTATGACATTAGAGGATGATGACCTAACTGCCGTGGTAAAAAAAAAAGACGTTTATGCGCTCTATGAAGATATCGTCGTAACTGTCAGGAAGGTAACCCAGAATAAAGTTTAGTTTTTGCTTTGGTACAAAGACTAACAATGCCTCAATTTCAATTGAGCCACCATCACAAACCGCATCCAATCTGTGACGGTAGAAAACAGCGAGACAGCCACCCCTGGATGGTCTGTCAAGTCTCAGAATTCTAAACGAAAATTCCATACGGTCAGTCAGACTGGGGTTCAGCCGAGTAGATACTCAAAAAGTGATATCAATCATAAACACCTAGTGCCAATAGTGATCAAAGGCCGCCAAGCAGAGGATGTGTCCAAATCTATGTCCAAAAACTGGTTTGTGGAATGAACCAATTCGAATGAAATTTGGTAGAAAATTCGAATGAAATACGGGTGAAGAGCTATCTACTAGGTTTTGTACCAGTTAAAAAAATTAGAAAATAGTGGGCAAAAATGGCTTCTAAAAAAACCATTTTTGGCTGGTAATTTCTAAATATCGAATGCAAATTGGTTCCAAATATTCAGAATAGCCTCTTCAACTTTTATGAAATATCAAGCTGGCGGCTAAAAATGGTGTCCAAATACAGGTTTATGGCAGTTACAGCCAAATGTGTGAAGTGATTCGAATGACATTTGGTAGGAATACTCTTTGAAATATGGCTGAACGAAATATGTACTTGTTTTTACAACAGCTCATATAAATGTAAACTTGAGTACTTTTTTTTTTGCTTGTAATATCATCAGATTGAACATAAACTGGTTACAGAATTACATGTTCATCAAAAAGATTCCTATTCGAGTTTCGCAAAATCCAAAAGGGTAGCTGAAAACAATTCCGAAAACAGATATTGGTTTGCAACTTATAAAACGGTTTGTCAAACTGAACAGAAGTTGGTTACGAACAATATTCCAAATTTAATTAACTCAAAAGAACGATTTCTCTTACGTATATTTTTTCTGGCCAGAGAAATTTTTTTTATTCACAACATATAAGAAGGCTGATAAAATGGATTCCAAAAAAATATTACAAGCAAAAAACTGAAATTTGGTAGGAATATTATCTAAATTCGGCTGAACGACGTAGTAGCCCTTACTTTTTTTTCTTTTAATTGGTGAATGGTCTTTTTTCATTTACGAGAGTTAAAAAAGGTTTACATTGTATTGCAACATACAAATGTAATATACAAATGTACTCTTTTTGCCTTTATGATTAGCGTTGGCTATTCAACACATTATGTGATAATATAGAAAAGTACCTAACAACGACAATGTTAGCGGAAGTTATTTTCTTTTAATTAAAATTTCATTGATTTTGTTTATTTGCTTCTGGTTATTTTTTGTTTCGTAATATCATGAGTTAGTTATAGAGTAGATTTAATGTCTGCACAACTTTTTCCCACATGATGGAGAGTAGAGCAGCGGCATATTGGCTCTCTACCAGATTGCACCACTTGTTATTACAATTGAGCAACTAGGCTAAAATTTGGCTTAGACAAAATTTACTGAGCTATTTTAAGGTACCTAAGCCTGCTGAACTAGGTCAAGTATGGTTAATAATTTATCCCTCTGGCAGGGAAGTATCAGAAAATTACAAATGAAACCTCTGGTGCCCTCTAGGTGTGTTTATTTGAACTAGCAATTCCCTCCCTACCGTATAAGCCAAAGCTCCCCTAAATATCTCTAATACTTGGTTAGAATGAACGACAAGCGTGAGAAATATAATAAAAGGTGAAAAGTATATTTACCTGAATTCCTTCCACGGTCGACATGTTCTTCAGATGAATATTATTTAGGATTTCTGAAGCAACTCTAGCCTGTTAAAATTTGAAAAACAAAAATAATTTTCGATTAAGTTAGTGATGTTTTGTAAAGTGGTTTAATGTAATCTACGATGATTGTGCTCTGCTTGCATGCTAAACGTGAATTATTATAAAATCAGCCACATTTATTCATTCACGCAGTTGTGTTCAGCCTAGAAGCCGTTTTTTAAAAACATCAGATGCGGTAAAACTTTAGCCTTTTAAAGTGTCTGTTTTTAACTATTGTTGTTTAATAGCCCTCGTAAAATTCCGCACCTCCTCGGACTTGTCTACCAAAAGCGTTCGTTAAATTGTTTGCACCGCACCGTATTGTTACCCAATTGAATCCTTACCTTTTCGACGTTATCAATCTTCCACAACATTAATAACGCATTTCATACGGTTATTAGGTATTGTCTTCCCTGTGCAGGTCGTTGACAAGTAAACGCTGATTTTTTTGTGGCGATTAAAACTGTTTAACATTTTGATTAACAACAACACAAGTTTTCTGAATTTTAGACGTAAATTCCAAGACGTAAAAAAATCACACGACATAGAAAAAAATTGCCATTATATCGGACAAAAAATCTCATGAGATGATATGCGTTTTCATATCAGGTCGAAAATTATGTATCCGACCGGGTGATGTAAAGGGTTAACGTGTTAAATATAATTGACAAATAGTAACTAGAATTCTTAAATTCTAGAGTCTTTATGGGCAAGTCTTGCAGTCAGACATCCGTCAACCGTTTTAGTAGTGATCTGGTGCCAGGGCCACACTAAACGTAGGCTATGCAAGGTAATAGTAACACAAAGGACAGTTTGAAACCCAGACACCAAATAACGACCATGCTGATGATGGCAGCATTTATGCCAAATAAAAACATAAATCCGGGTGGTGCATTACACGTCGCCATGTAATCCACCACCAATTATTAATCTACCACCAATATGAATTCCAACACGCAATCCATCGCCAACATAATTATATTCCAACACGCAATCCACCACCAATATGTATTCCAACACGCAATCCATCACCAACATGTATTCCAACACGCAATCCACCACCAACATGTAATCCACCAACATCTGGTATTACACGTTGTCATGTAATACCACACAATAACTACATAAATCCGTGTGGTGGATTACATGTTGTCATGAAGGGGGTGTTTTATTACTAGGGTGACCAATGACGTAATACTTGTGCATTTTTACCAATTACCCTAACAATGAGTGGGCTTCTTTCCAAATCATTGTCGGGCTCAAGGTTGGATTACTCAATAGCTCAAGGCATACACTACACAGGGATAGTGGCTGATTGGGCTTGCAGTGACTTAGTTCTTTGACATATCAATGTTTTTATCAATCAAGGGCAAGGTTGCATTCCTTCCACTGTCTGGTTTCCACATCATGCTACACAATAGCAAAGAAAAATTAGGAAGTGTGTGTTTTCCCATTCTACCTCGTATTGTCATTTAACTTTAAGTCTGTAATATCACATCTCCCCAAGTTTTTGCTTAAGAGAGTACACACCTACCACTAGCAATACGTACTACCCCTAAGTATTAAAGGAAGGATTGATCACACAAGAAACTTAAAACCAGTTCCGCAACAACTACTCCAAGCACAAGGCTTCACGAAGTTTCAAATATTTTTGTCTGTGACATGTACTCCACTGGCCCAGGTAAGTCTAATAAACATTACATTTCTGTTTCTGTAAAATTAAATTCAAACTAACTGTTTTCTGCTATCACTTTGCAATATTTACACATTTTACAACGTGTTGTCTTCAGCCACTTAACCAGCAGCACACATACTTTGTCAGTATTGCAACACACCAAAAGGAAAAGGCCCTCCTTTTTCTTTCACTTGCATCACACAGTTTCACTAAAGTTTGTGAAAAATACTCTACTAACATAAGTCCAGCACGTCTGCATTCCAACCACTTCTCGTTTCTTTCTGCCATCAGACTTAAACGATTAAGGAAAATTTACTTCATCATTAAAAAAATTTCTTCAGATACAAAAACTGTATAATACATCATGATAGACTTAGGTTGGATTCATTTAAAATTCCTGCGTTGTGCAATAAAAATGGTAAAACAAATTCTAGTTACTGTTTGTCAATTATATTTAACACGTTACCCTTTACATCACCCGGTCGGATACATAATTTTCGACCTGATATGAAAACGCATATTATCTCATGAGATTTTTTTGTCCGATATAATGGCAATTTTTTTCTATGTCGTGTGATTTTTTTCCCAACATAACTACATTATTTAAAAAAAATTGCAAGGTTACAAATGTTAGGTAAGCTTGCATACTATATCAACGTCAAAGGTTCTACTCTTCCATGAAAAAAAAAAAAAAAAAGGAAATATAAGGACTCTCCTAACATCCTTTTAAGTCCTAATTTTGTTATCATTAACCTCTAGTTTTTTTTCGAAACTGCATTAATTTAATATTATTCTGTATCACCACAAACATTGGTGTAAAAGTATGTTTAATGAGTCACACTTTATGTTAGGAAATTGAAACTTGTGAGGTTCTCTTTTGATGATGTTACGATTCATGGTGGTGCTCAGTTGGCGCATGGCCTGCGTTGAAACGTCTAATATTTATTTTAGTAATAAAAAGGAAGTGTCAAAGTTTTTCTTCATTTCTTCTAATATCTAATATTACCTACCTAAACAATAAAATTACTCTTTACGTGGGCTCTACTTACAAGTATTGACTAAAGTATTGAATAAAAAAAGTACATGAATAGCTTGTGAAATGGGAGCTTTACACTATCTTCTATTCATCATCTTAGTTGTTATGACGTATATCACTAAGATTATGTGTTACCCCCTCTAATTCCGCACTTAGTATACTGGAAAAAGTCATAGATGTATTGACAAGAGGTATAGCAGGGCAACTTTCGGGAAGGCCTAACCGAATCATCCTCATTGATATCCAACTATGTTTACACATTTCATAATCAATTGTGTTGGATCAGCTTGTGTCAAAACTACAGTCTCAACTGGTTGCGATAAAAGTAAACAAAATGTTTTCAATTAATATTTGACTACAGTCTGGTAGGTAAAGATCTTTCAGTAAGATATTTTTTATATTGAGGAGTTTGAAATTTTAGTTAGGCTCGGACTGACTTTCACGAACTGCCTTAGATTTGGTTACTTCTGCAAAATCTCTTGCGGAATCCGTCTCTAAATGCATTCTTAATGGGGTTAATAGATGGAACACTCACAAGAGCGGGATTGAGGCTTAATGTTGCGTCAACAGCCAGGTCGTTATCTCCAACCTCAGTCACGTTGAAGTGGCCGGGGATGCCACTGCACCACACATTACGGATATGCTAACCAAACTCCAAATCTAAATCTTATCGAATTCTAGAATTCAAAACAAATCTAGATTTCCTACAAATATTGAAAAAACCCAGAAAGGAGAACAGAAGCATCGCCTAATTGACATGTAAAAGGGTTGAGGCTTAAAACAATGTTAGCTCTTTCTAACTGAATACCTGGGTAACTACATAATATATCTACTGTCCCTTGTGAATGTGCCTCCTTTAATTCTCTTAGGACTGTTTTACCTTCGTTATCAAAGGTTTGATTAATTCACAATTGAACGGTAAAATAGATAATTTGTCTGCCCAAACATCCCTCATTTGTGATGAATTTTGCATTGTCAAACTCATATATTCTGCAGTCTTAAATGAGAGCTCAATCAACCGTTAAGCAGTCTAATTGCCAACCAAAGATTTTGACTCACTGTCTACATCGCTACTACATTACATGAAATCGTTGACTGGTTTAAACTTCCACAATTATGTTCAAATCCAGTAACTTTTATGTCGTGTATGGGTACACCACCATATGCTCTAACCCAGTCTGTAGCATGTGCAATTTTGACTCTTAAGCTTTTAGCCCTATCAATTATTTATAACATTTGTGGATTAATATTAGGGTTTCCCCAGAATCATGAGCAAATGAGCATCGATCCTTGTCCTTACCACCGATATTTTTCATTTGGAAGGATGACTTATTATCTAGTACATGTGGCTTTCCTACACCAAAGTCCTTCAAACAGGTTGGATTTCCTAGGACATTTTGGTGGTTAAGACTGGTCTAAAGAACATTTGCCCTATGCTGTTGGCACAATAATGCGACGTTATCATTGTTTGTAGGTATCATAGTATTGTTCGGATGAGTCGAGTATGGTTCTGGCGGTTTCCTGGCAAATTATGTCGAGGGAGTTCGGTTACTTGGGTTATTCACCCTCCGGTGCATCATATTTTGGCGTGGTAAAATTGATGCTGAAGGGGCCCGATTAGGGTATGCACCAGAAGTACTGATAATCCAAATCAGGTCAACTATCTGTGCCCTCATTGTAGAGTTTTTGGTTAGATCTGGTCGCTGTCCTGGAAGGTAGGGGTTTCCTTTTTAGTTTATAGAAAAACGGTTGAGAGAGCATTGCCGAGTATTGTTTGGTCGTGCAGTTGCCTGTTTGCGAATCTACCCTCATAGATTACTTTCGTTTTCCACTTGATGTATTTGAAAGCAACTCATATCACTGCAGTAACATGAATTATAATAAGTCATTGAAGGTTGATAATCATTGATCATTGGCCAAAAACAGTTTATATCTTGATGGCTTGTCGTTTATACACAGTAGTTTGGTGGAGATCGAACCTGCATCAACTGATAAGGCAGAACGGGAAATTTGCCCTGTAGCTGTGAATGACTGATACTGTCTAGTAGTTCTTCCAGTAAAAGTAAAAAAATTATGGCAAGTCTACTCCGTAGTAGCGCTTTCCTGACCATTTGTGGACTAGGTTGTTGAATTCCACATAGTAGCCAGGTACACAGGTCTTAGCTTCTGTAAGGGCGTAACCTGTTTGAACGATGTTTTCCATCAACCTATGATCACTTTGGGTGTAGGAGAGTATGTCTTTCGTGGGATACATGTGACTGTTTAATCACCCAGTCTATGCATTTGATTGAATTGATACGTTCTAGAATAGTTGTTGGATATCCGTTCCCAGACGAATCATGCATATGTAAATGAAAGAAATTGAAATAAAGGTCAGGTGTCATTGTGTGCATTAATATAATCTTCCACTTGGGTAGGTGTCGCTATGGCCGAATCAGGCTGCTGTCATTTCAAAACAGTGGTCATCAATACCATTTCGATGGCGAAACAAGAAAATTGAGCCTTCCACAGCTTATAATTTTCTGGTCACGTCAGAGTTAAAATTTATAGGTATGATGGTGTCGTGACATACTGGTTTGCTGTTCTGTAAGGGTAGGTGCTGCATATAACCAAGGGTATGTCATCGTAAAGATCATACTCGGGGCGTTGGACTTGTAAATTGGGTTCCTCAGTAGAAATGATCTGACTTGACTTCTATTGTAGATATAAGATAGAAACGGGTAGGTAAGAAGAAAGACCTGTTGTGGCTGTTCTTCTGACTGCTGCCAATGTGAGTAAGCAGTAGTCTGAGAGTGACTTTCGTTCCTTATTCCCTAGAATAATCTTGACACAAAGAAACTAATTTTGCCCTGACTCTTCTTAATATTTCGCCAGAGTCCACTTTAGATGGATCGTCAGTGCAGAACGGTGTAAAATTCCAAAGAATGGTCTGAATCTAACAACACTTGTAAATTGCAGGTTGATCGCCGACCTCTCACTCACATACGGACGTTTAAATAACTTGTTTGATGTTGATGCCCAGCAGTTTTTTTGTTATTCGTGGTTGTGAGAGGACTAGAGGCCATCCACTGAAGCTGGTCGTCGATCACTCTGGGACTGTCGCACGTGAATTTTTTTTTTGTATCGTGTTGTGGATCCTTGGAACCATTTGCCATGGGAAGTTGTCATGGCACCTCTTCTGGCCAGCTTTAGGAGATTAGTCAGGAGGGTCGACCTCTCAGGGTTTTGTCGAGCTTGACTCTCGGTGTGCGCTGCAGCTCTGCTCGGTGCGCATTTTATTTATAATACCTGCTGGTTCTATTGTTTTAAACTATCAAGTTTTACTTATACTATGTGTTAATCCGGTTACAACTTCACAACATATGTTTTTACTTCACTTTTTTTTTATCTTTATTAAGATTGACAGTTGGGTTTGGCCAAGCTTTAACTTGCGATTATTTTATTTGTATTATTTTATTATTTTTTTTTGAAACGTTGATGCCCGTCTCACCCCCCCACTTATCCCACACGTTTGGCGATGCCATCGGGGACCACTGTGTCCCTGGTAGGTCTAACCTTGGTAGTAAGGCATTCGTGACCCTAACCCAATACCATCAACCCTTCCTCTGCCGCCGAGCCATCGTCTTCGTTTCAAACTTTTAAAGTCTTTACCTTCTGTAATTTATAACTTTTTAGTTTTAACATCGGATGGCAGTCAGTGGCTACCAGGTCCTTGCCATTCCGGTTGCATTTGCAACAAACTTATATTATTATACAGTCTTAACTGTGGTGCACATCACATGCGTTTTATTCATGGCCCAATCAATAAAGGTGATTGGTTACATAATGAATGGAAAAAGTTCGTTAGTGGAAAAATCCGCATTCCGGTCCTTTGACCCAATAAGACTAGCATGATTAACTAACTATAGATTGAAACAAAATCAATTAACGAAGAGCTAAATATCTAATCACAGTAGATAGCAATAAAAACTCACGGTAGTCAATAGTACTGAAGTCACAATTACAGAAAGGCAAACCCAGCAGTGCTACATAAAAAGACGAACAACGTTTCGAAAATTTACCAACTTTCGTCATCAGGTTTGCATTCACAAAATTTATCAGGTTTGCAGTCATCCTATGTTAAAAGCATAATTCAGTAATTTAAAAGGACAAAAACCACAAATATTTCCTCTCAGAAGAGACAAAAAAACGGTGGGCGAAATGCACAACCCAACCTGCTCCTTGGGGAAACTAAGTCGCAAGTTAATGTGTATGCAAATCAGGTCGCATGTTTCGTAGGTATGATCCATTCGTTGGCACTACGGGGGTTGCACAGTATGCCTGGAAAAAGAGTTTTTTTTAGTTATAGGAAAATATTCTTTTAGATATTTATTTTCTGGCACTAAGTGGTTATGTATAGGTGGTTTATGTGAATGGATGATAAAACCGTTTTAAGATTAATATGCGCCCTAGTTTGTTTTTTTTTAAGCAAGATTTGAACCTTGTCCTAGGCGGGGAGTGACCTGTTGCGTATTTGGCAGGTGACTTGCCTGTTGAAATGCAGTGTTGTACTAATGAATTGGATTCGACTTTGAATTTGAAGTTTAATTTGTGGGATGCCATGTGTTCCTTAATTTTTTGAAGGGATTATCCTACATATGTATCCGTGCAAGTTGGTTCCGTAGAAGGGATTTGATAAACAGTATTGCATGTGGAAAGCACATCATCTGCTGTGTTATTGTTTTTATTTTCATGGTGCATGGTCAGCTGCTTGATATTTTGGTGGCTGTTTAAAACAAGTCGGACGATATTGATGCTAAGTTTCTTCTTAAGGACATTAGAGATGCATTTGAAGCAAGGCAGAGCAATGAAATTGGTGGAGTGGGGGGGGGGTACTTTGGGGGTCAATTCTTTAAAAATTTATTTCTGGACGTACCCGAGTGGAAACCCAATTTCGTCATACTTTTCTAGATGTATTGAAATTCATGCTGCAATAGTTTAGCATGACTGGTATATTGAAA
>JAHWFP010158295.1:11756-26510 GCA_023313725.1 Lithobius niger | reverse complement strand
TCATGCTGCAATAGTTTAGCATGACTGGTATATTGAAATTCATGCTGAAATAGTTTAGCATTACTGGTATGTGAGACAACACGTTTAACTTCGTTTATTGCAGCATTGCTTTTGTAGTGGGAATCAACACAGGAGTTGTAATGCAGAGTGCGAGTAGACTGCATAAATTTCTGAAGTGTGTAAATTCGATTAGGATATTATGGTTAATAATGACATTTACATTTAAAAATTGAATGGCATTATTTTCAGAGGCCTCCACAGTGTAAGTGAGTGATTTAGTGATGCCGTTGAGAAAATCGAGGATTAATAACTTAAACTGTGTTAAGCTGAAATATTTTTCGAAAAATTCCAGTATAATTTTTCCTTTGGTGACAAGCGTTTTGAAGAATTTCTTAACAAAACCATTGTATTTGCTCAGTGGGTTGAAAGGGAGCATTTTGTAAGTAGCGTCATTTCTGAGTTCTTCAAGTATGTCAGATTTGAATTTCAGTGTGTCAAGTATGACGGTAGGATTCTATTTGTCAGCTCTGCAGAGGTGATGGATGGATCTTATTTGAAGGTCCGGACAGCAGAGATTTCTTTGAGAGAGAGGTTTGGGAGCGAATGCTGCCTGGAATTTAGTAGTGCAGAAAGTGCTACACCGCAGACTGGAGAACTACTCGGTACAAATGAAAGCCTAGCTTCAAGCTTGGTGCAAACGACTGGGACAAGATGCCAAAATTTTGGTGTGGGTACAAATTTGAGGTCTTTCTTGAACAAATTAAGCGTTGGTGGATCGAATGCTTTACGAGAAAGGTTGTGCATCCATGCATTTGTGGGGAACGACTGACTGACGTAAAGATTTAGATGGAGGAGCAGAAATCTGTGCAGGAGAGGACAAGAAATTTGATTTAACGTGTGCTGTTGCATATTTCGAGTGATTAGAGGCTAACAACGTATGCAGTTTAATGTGAAGTGCATTTTGAAAGTAGTAGGAGGTCATGGCAGAAAAAATCCCGTAGAACAGCAAAAAAATCGCTGAATGAGCATGGGTGGTTGTGAAAGAATTCTTGTCTAAACATGCTAGGAAACAATACGTGCCGACTGAACTGGTTTATAGCATGGAAGGAGGTGCTCCTTTGACAAAACACAAAATGACCTACCAAAATGTATTATGGGATGCCCAACCCACTTAACCATAAAAGTCAGATAAAGCTCTGTATTGCATCAAAGCAATGTCAGTTTGCCTACTTCCATGGAAGTCCATGACGTCACATTATTAAACAGTTATAAGACCAATTATCACTTTCAATTATCTACTAGCACTGATAGCCCAGTGGCAAACATCACCATCTTCATCAACCAAGCTTCACGGATCGAGTCTGATTCTAGCCCAGTGTAAGAAAAACATTTTTCTTTACCCTCAATACTAAACCTTCACCACCCGGAGAACTATCAACTGAGTCCTAAGACCTTATTCCACTTTTTACTTGGGCCCACACTTTGCGGCTCATTCTAACATGCTTTTTCCTACGCCCTACGTGCATTTTAATTCTAAATTGTTTATTTTATGGTGGTGATAATTCCCATTTTGGGGATGCATTGTTTTAGATTATACCATAACCATACTTTGATTTACATAAAGTCTTTCTATTTTTATTTGGACTTTTTTTTTACATCTTCCTTGTCCAACACGTTTGGCGATGCCATCGGGGACCTTAGAGTCCCTGGCAGGTCTAACCTTGGTGGTAAGGCATTCGTTTCCCCATACCTATTCCCTTACCTTCCCCTTACCTTCCCCTTACTTTTATTACTTTATGTGATTGTCTTTTTTATAATTTAGGCTACCTGTCAGTGATCTTTCCTGTGGTCCTTGCTAGACCTGTTGCAATTGCGACAAATATTATTATTATTATTATTATTATTATTATTATTAAATTTACAGAAAATGAAAAAAAAACCATTACGAACTGAAGGCCAACTGAAATAAACCTGTGGCATTCAAGATGGCCACCGAAATGACCAGCGAGGTTTAAGTTGACCACCGAGATTAAAAATGGCCACCTAGAAGCTAGATGGCCACCGAGATCCAAGATGGCAACCGAGTAATAGGCTATGTCCTTATCTAATCGGCAGAGTAAACCCCTTATTATCTAATCCGTCACGTTATCCTTCTGTAATCAGCTATGACATCACTTCCAGAGTCTTATATCTCTTATAATATCTACGATCTTATTTTTTATGACATACAGGCTCCTTTATCTCTTTCCTAAATACAACCTCAATCAAAGTGATATGTTAGGGAGAGGCACACAACAAGCAACATTTCCTAAGAAGCAAAGTTGCTTTCCCTCCTTGTATGTTTGTTTGTGATCTTTAGGTCACCACTGAGAAAGATTGATAAGCTACTTAGCTCGGCTGGAGCCTGTAGCCAGTACCCGCCCCGGTAGCGCAGTGGTTAGAGCGCCTGGCTAGTTCGAGTCCCAGTCCCAGTTCGAGTCCCAGTCGGGGCAGTAGTCTTTTCTTTCTTTCTCAGACTAGTGTATTGTGTTTCCTCACAAGGCAAGTCTTTAATGCAGACTGCTTGCTTCATTTACCCTTTACCTTGTGATTTCTTTATTTATTTATCGACATTTCCTAATTGCATACAATGCTACTCATCAAATACAAGTGTTATTAATAAACAAAAACGGAACGTTAAACGTTAAACGTAAGGGTCTGAAAGTCTAAACCTGGAAGGAACACGGACAAGCTTTGACATAAGGGTCCAGGTGTAAAATTTTGTCAGTAAGAGGCTGGTTAGCATTAGACCCATGCTACCCGGTGGTCAGTACTAGTACTGGTTAGCTTATTCGCCCATTCTGGTTAGTCTATTCGCACAGAACGAGTGCTAGGAACGATTGTAAGCAGGTTTCCTTTGTTCTTGGAATATTCCAGAAGAACTTTAGAATTTTAAGAACACATTTTTTTTTGTGAAGTTTGGCGTTTTGTCTTTTGATTCTTTAGGATGTTTTGTTATCTTTACACGAATTCGTACATTTAAGGCAATTGATGACAATCAATAATTTTCTCTGCTGCGAATAAACTGTCATGTTACTAAACTGAAAAAAAAAAAAGATTTCAACTTAAAGCAAAGCAGGAAACGCACACCCCACTAATACTGGACTTGCTTAATGTCAGCCAATTTTGTAAATCCAACTTTATAAATGCAATTCTAGCCTATTCAGACGGTATTTGTGTGTGTACGGTTTTTTTTAGCAAGTTTTTGCGCTAGGAAAATCTTTAAAGAACTTTCTTTAAAGCTATCTTTTTATCAATTTCGTAGATTTAAGGTATTTGATGACAGACACTAATGCTCTCTACTGCGTATACTATGCTGTCATGTTACGAAACCGAAAAATACACTTTTCAACATAAAGCAAAGCAGGAAACGTACACCATACAACCACTGGATAATCACATGGGTCTTTGTAGGAGAATCCTTTACAGTTTTTCATCAAAATGTATGTATTGCTTTCCTATTCTGAAGGGCGCAAGCTAGCCACCGGGTAATAGGGTCTAATGCTTACTAGTCTTTTACTTACAAAATTGTATACCTAGACACTGTCAAAGCTTCCAAGTTTTCACTTTTAGACCCTTACTATTAACATTTGACTTTCCGTGTTTGTTTATAAATACGTGTTACTTTGAGAATTGCCACTGAACTATAAAACGGTGCAGTTGACGGTACTGCCTGCAATGAGAAGAATGCACAATATACTCAACCTATAGATGGTATATAATTTCCTTTTTATTTATTCTTTTTTTTATCTATTTAATTTTTATTTCTTTAATTTGTTTGTTTGTAGGAAATCGGACTGGAATAATCCAATTTCAAACTGGGTATCTGATTTCAGGATGGTGGCCATTAGAGATTACTAGTGATGATGGCAATTCACTGTTTCACTTGATATCAATATTGCGTCTCCGTTCTAAATTTGAAGAAAATCTGATGATAATAGGTATAATTTCAAAATGGCCTCCCAATTTCAGTATGGTGACCATACGTGATTATTAGTGACGATGGCACATTCACTGTTGCACTTGGTATCAACTATTTCGTCTCCGTTTTAAATTTGAAAGCAATCGAACGATAATAAGCACACTTTCAAAATGGCCACCCATTTTCAACCACTGCACTGTGACTGAGGTTGGCGCTAATGACTTGGCCTCACTAACAAGATGGTGGCCATTAGAGATTACCGGTGAAGATGGCACACTTGGTATCAACTATTTCGGCTCCGTTCTAAATTTGAAGGACGTCCAAAGACAAGCATCATTTCAACACGACCCCCCAATTTCAAGATAATGGCTAGTAGAGAATACTAGAAAAGATGGCACATTCACTGTTTCACTTTGTATTAACTATTTTGTCTCCGTTCTAAATTTGATAGATATAGGACGATAATTAGCATAATTTCAAAATGGTCACCTAATTTCAAGATAGTGGCATATAGATTACTAGTGATGATGGAACATTCACTGTTTCACTTGGTATCAACTATTTCGTCTCCGTTCTAAATTTGAAGGAAATCCGACGTAGTTATGAGCTCTCAAAGTAGAGAGTTTAACACAGAGACCCCCTAAGCTAACCCTTACTGGCTATGGCCAATGTTAATAAACAACAATGGCTTAACTACATTAACGGTCAGTCATCCTTGACGGAGAAGGCTCTTCTTTGGAGTAATGATCACGTCACTGAAACCCCCAGTAAAGAAGGAAATTTAGATTTAATTTGTTGCTGTGGACAATACATGGTAATATTAAATAGGATCGTTGCCAGCCCATCGGTCGTTAGACCTTAAAGGCACACCAGACTGTGCTGCCCGGAACCTGGGATCGCTGGTAAGAAGCTGTTCCAGGTGGCCCTAATATGAAATGAATTTTTATAACAACTGCATTTTTTAAATACAGAAAAACGTTTCAAATTCACGCCGATTTATTTTTCCCAATAGGAAAGTTTACAGAGCTCTTTCCCACTCCCAGGCCTCCTCACCTCCTCCAAACTCACGTGACAGCTACCTAGGCTTCTGCAGTACATTCTCGGTGAGACCTGACACCGACCAATCCGACCCTCCTCACCAGCAATTAACGTCATTTATGTGTGATGAAAAAGTACTTGTTTATGGAAAGAGAGGTGGACTATGAGATGACTTACCTTTGTTGTAATATTGTCAGCAACGGAAGATATGGAAAATAAACGGTGTATAAATACGACAATAATGTACAACTGGACTGCAGTTATGATATCAAAGCTATCGCTATTCACCGCTGCATAGCAAACCATACATAAATCAATGGCTAGGCGTGGCAACATTCCAGTAATCAGTAGTGAGAAGGCGTATTGAAGAGCCTCTACCATTTTGTATAATTCTTTGTACTGGTCGTGAACCTGGTGAAGGTATTCACTCAAAACTGTTGTATCATTAGCAAAAGCTTCTTTTAATTCCAGATTAAGAGTTGACAAGCATTCAGCGCATAATGTAGCAGTAACAACGAAAATAACGCAGACAAAGACGTCATGGCTAAATTCTATGCAAAGGTAACATAACTCCGCTACAGGATTTTGCATTCGTATTGCAAAGAGTGTGCTACTCGCTAACAGTACGATGCAGAGGACGAAGTGAAGTGCAGTGGTCTTCAATAAGAAGTTTTTTTTTTTTAATTTTTCCTTTCATTAGTGTTTCGGCACCGTTTAAACATTGAAACAAATTCAGAAAACGCTTCTCTTCAAAGGTAAAAAAAATTATTACCATAATTATAAAGCTCATGGCTGTTAGGTACCCTGCAATATAAGCCAACATTCGCACATGACTGTATAATTGGGTTGCCCTTGGGTAAACAAGGCAAATTTCAAATATGCAAATGCAAATTACGAGTACTCTGGTCATTATTTTATATAGGAAACTGGCTGTGTACTTCCAGCTGCGGGAATTTGTATCTTTTTGTGAAACACTGCTGATGTCCCACGAAATAAGACCAAGCACTTTCCCCAACAAAACGACAGGTCGACATAGTTCAAAACTGACTGATTCGTTTGTTTTGATTTGTGCCGAATGGAAAGTTAAAATGTTATGTGGAGAAATTCTGCAAAGCATGATCAGACTTCAGTTATTCAATCATAAATGTTCAACATCAGTTGGTGGCCTGTAAAAGAAAGTTAATAATGTGGTTAACAAGTAATTAAATGTAACCAGTAAAACTGATCACTTTTGAGGTGTGAGGGAGGGCAATGGATTGTTGCAAAAGTTATCCAATTAGCATGCAGCTTACTTTGTTTGTAACATTGTCTTGGAACAACATTGCCAAATCGCAACAATATTTGAACAATGATGTTAATCGATGGGTTTTTGGCACCCAATAAGATTCACACCCAGCATAATGTATGCTTTCCCTTATGTTACTATTAAAAAGTAGAACTAGTCTAGTGCTTACTTCTTTGGATATGTATGCCCAGAAGGAAATCCATACGCAGTATGCGGGAGTTGACAAGTCTAACAGATACCATAGAATCCGGTACTTGTCGATTTGGAATGGGGTCTCACCACAACACGTAAACCCCAGCATAAGCGAAAATATCAGATTTTCTTGTCAATTCTGTAGAATATTTTAGTTTATACGCTTTAGAATAAATTTAGGTTACATGCTTGATTTTGGTTTACATGCTTAAGTTTACGCACCTTAGTTTGCTTACATTTGGTTTAAAGTTTATCAGTCGTACATCAGGTTCGTAAGTTCCAGCAAAACGTAATATTCGTCCTTCGAAACAGCTCACTCGACTTCTAACCAATCAGAAGGCGATATCGCTTTTTATTCACTAGCTAACCTGACGTAAAGCGCCTTTCTAATCGTGCATTACTTCGATAGCCCATCAAACTACTGCTTCGTCTGCAGCCCTGCAGAATTCATCCTACATGCCCCACAGTCCTTCAGCATTATTAAACTACCTACAACCATTGGGGTATATATTAAATAAACATTTTTTTTTCTGGAGGAGGGGGCAAATTACACATTTCTACTCCCTCTTTTAGCGCCGCCTTCAGCTTGTACGATAATGACTCCACTAGGGGACATGTTTTAAAATACTTACCTTTCTCAATTTTCATTCTGTCCTTCATTAACTACAGTAAAGACCTTTGAATAGAACGTTGCTTATCCATCTTCCTCCTTCTTTTCTCCTCCCCTCCAAACGTTCATGAGAGAGACACCCAACCTTCACCCCAATCTTCCTGCCTGCTTCTACGTACCCTCACCTTCCAATATCGCGGCACTCGTGAATTCCTTTTTTTTTTATAGAATCTACTGTTTTGGGTTTGAAAAACTGATACAGTATCCACCTGCGGAATTTAAGAAAGGTCCACTGTCCGACTCAGTGAGGCACCCACGAAGAACAGAAAACAGCTTTATTAAAATTTTCGGTGCCGTTGAGCTTGGCACCTTGGTCACTAAAACTAAAACAAGCAACAATTACAAAAATGCCACACCCAAACAAATCCAAAAGTAGCCATTACTTCTTGTACTTACATACATAAGATAAAAACCCATTACCAGCTGCTGGCTCAATCAGCCATTTTGGAATGACGTCACAATTTCACATGTTGTTCATTTTGAAATTGTTTCTGAGATTCACCCAGTTCGTCATAACCGGGAATTTTTTTATTTTGTTAATGGCCCTTGTGCTATTTGCTGCAATCGTATAAGACTCTAGGCCCAACCTAATCTTTTCTATGGGCTCACAGTATATAATTTTGGTGTGTTCGACATCTAGGGTATGTTTTGTATCTTCTGTATTTACTGCAACTGCATAAGATCTGTCTCCCTTCAGAATAGCTCCTCCATGATCCAGTTTGCGTCTTCCGATCGCTCTATCACACTGACCTATGTAAACCCCCTTGCAATCTACGCATTTGATGGCGTTATAAATTCAATGGGCCGACTCACGCTTGCAAATAAATGATCAAATTTACTTTCTCCTTCAGCATTTTGTACAACAAGAAATTTTACAACGTGACATCGATCGAAATTGAATTTTTTCTACAAGGCGACAAAGAGCATTCTCCCTGCCGCTTGTAGCTTCCTTTTGCGAGTCCCCCGTGGCGGTAAACGTTTAGTTCTTAAATAGCAAGTTTTCCCGCCACTCCAGCACTGTTGCAAAGAATAGAACAGCTCTCCACTCGGCAAAGTTTGTTGCTTCACGGTGTTCCAAGGTTCGCGATTGTCACAAAAAGTTCTTCTTCGCGGGCAGGGTAATGATCCTTAATTACAGATAATTGTTTAATAGCCGTCATTACTTGTTCGAAAAGGAACGCCACGGCCAAACCTTACACCTCCAACCCCAGATTGAGACTTGTTGTCAAACAAATCTCGGTTAGCCGCTCGTTTCCTAGTGATGACAATCACCCGGCTGGCACAAAGAAGGCTTTCGAACACACACAGTAGGGAAACACCACCACCTTCTTTCTTGAGCACACACAGCCACTCCGCAACTCCTTCACACACTACTTGCACTACATTTCACCATCATCACACCATCCATGCCAGTTGCCCCTTGGCTTGTCCCAGGTGGCAGTTTCATTTTTGCTCTGGCGTCCCTCCCGAAGGGTTCCACTCTACCAGCAAGGTACTTACAGGCGTTCCGGCGGCTGAGTTCTCAGTACGCCGGTTATCAGCGCCTGTTTACTGATGGGTCGAAGTCCGACGTTGGCGTGGCGTGTGCTTGTGTGTGTAAGGGTGTAACGGTTGCCCATCGCCTTCCATCAGGCTATTCTGTGTTCTCTGCAGAGCTTTTGGCTCTTGGTTTGGCGGTGGAATGGATCCTTGACCTTCAGGGCACGCATTTCATTGTCTTTAGTGATTCCATGAGTGCCCTGGAGTCCTTGGCGAATTACAATCCTCGGAACCCCTTGACACAACGTGTCCAAGCTTTGCTTTCCCGCTTGCCTGGCCAGCAGAAAACCGTGCTTTTCTGCTGGATCCCGGGCCATGTTGGGATAGCAGGGAATGAACAAGCTGATTCTGCTGCGAAAGGGGCCCTTTCTGGCCCTCTCGGTAGGGATCTCAGCCTTGTTCCCTCAGATGCCTTTCCAACTCTGCGTCTGAGGTTACACGCTTTTTGGCAAACCTTGTGGGACAGACAGGACGGTAATAAGTTACGGGCCATTAAAGGCACTGTCGAGGAGTGGCACTCGGCGTGTCGCCGCAGTCACCGTGAGGAGGTTGTGTTGGCCCGTTTGCGAATTGGTCACACCCGACTTACTCACTGTTTCCTTTTGCGGGGGGTTGATCCTCCTGAATGTTCTTGGTGTCGACGGCCACTTACGGTTCGGCACTTACTTGTTGATTGTCGCCATTTTGATGGTGTTCGTCATCGGTTCCATCTCCCGCATGACATTGCGCGTCAGTTGGGCGATAAGTCTGTCCTCCTGTCCGGTGTTTTTCAATTTTTGCAGGAGGTACAGATGTATGACAAGATTTAGATTAGGGGTTTGACTAACATCTCTGTAATGTGTGGTGCAGTGGCAACCCGGACCACTGCACTGTGGCTGAGGTTGGCGCTAATGACCAAGTTGTCGACGCGCCATTAAGCCTCAATCCCCCCCCCCCACACCATCGCTTCTCACCACCACTGCAACAACACAACACAGCACTGCTTCACCACTTCACCAAACGTTCGCAACACAGCAACAGGGCCAACACAACACCAAACCGCCCCACTGACAACACCTGCGTTGCACAAAAAACCTCCCGTCTTCCTCCTCGATCACATTCTTTAACAAGCAATCCATCCACTTATACTTTCCACACACCATAAGAAAGCTTCCATTAGACTTTCTTTTCGCTCCATCACAACTCAAACCGATCTCAACATACCACCGTACCACACAAATACCACACCAAACAAACCAACCTCCAGTTGTAGCTCAACAGTTACATAGTTCACCACCGGAGAACAAATCACACACAAGGCCCCCCCCCCCCCCCCCTCCACACTCGGTACTAGGGCGTTTGCAAATCCCCAAAATACAAAAATTTAACACACCACATCAATACACTACTTCCTCGACCGGAAGTCTGCTGAGTGCATCAGCGTTAGCATTGTCAACACCCCGGCGATGTTCAATGCTAAAGGACAAATCCTGCAAAAATAAGGACCAACGTAACAGTCTACCATTGTTGTTCCCCTGAGTTTTGAGCCAAACCAGCGGATTGTGGTCTGTTTGAAAAATGAATTCAGACATAGCCAAATACGGCATTAGCTTCTTTATCCCCCAGATAAATGCTAAACATTCTTTCTCAATCGTACTCCACCCCAGGTCTTGTTTGTTAAGCTTCCTAGAAAGAAACAATACAGGATGTTCTTTCCCATCATCCCCATCCTGAGATAAAACCAAAGCAATACCCCTATCACATGCATCCGTTTGTACCTTGTACACTTTATCTGGGTTTGGTGCCGCCAATACAGGAGGAGAAGCCAGTATTTCTTTTAGCTCATTGAAAGCCCTATCACACGATTCATCCCAAACTACCTTATCTGGCGCCCCCTTTTTTAGTCTGTCTGTAAATGGTAAAACCAATTGTGCATAGTCACGTACGTAATGTGAATAATAGCCCATGAGTCCTAATACAGACTTAATATCTTTCTTACTCTTATGTATTGGTAATTCAACAATTGCTCGTATCTTAACATCCGACGGCCACCTACATCCCCCTCCTACTTTATGACCCAAAAACATAGCATGCTGCATACCCAGCTGACATTTCTTTGGATTGATAGTAAGACCAGCATCATTAACTTTGCGTAAAAATGCCAAAACATGCTCCAAATGCTCAGGCCAATCAGTCGCAATCACTGGCACATCATCTAAGAATGGCCTAGCAAACTCATAAATATCTCTACACACTTCCGTCATCAAACGCTGAAAGTAGAACGTTGCGTTGACCAGTCCCATGTTCATCTTTAAATACTCAAACACACCCAAATGAGTGTTTATGGCCGTCATTTTGATGGCCCTGGGCGAATTTGGAATCTGCCAAAAACCCCTGACTAGGTCAAACACAGAGATAACCTTTGCTGCTGCAACCCACTCCACCATCTCTTCCAAATTAGGCATTGGGAACCTTTGCACTTTAGTTCCTCCATTCAATTCTCTGTGATCCGCAACAGGCCTCGGCGTTTTCCCTTCTTCAGTGACTATCAAAATGGGCGAAGCATTACTGCTTTTCCCAGGCCGAATCACTCCTAATGCCTTCTATTAATTTCCGCCTCAATTAATTCCTTCTGCTTGGGTGAGTACCGGTGCAATTGCTTCTGTACCGTCACTTCCCGGTCCATTTCAATATCAAATTCAACCAAGTCGGTGGTGCCCGGCTCGTAAGAGAACACCCCCGGAACTTGGTCAAAAACCCTGATCAAATCGTCAATCTGTTCGTCCGACAGAGGCCCAACCTTTGCCACCTCTATCACTTCCTTGCCTGTAATATAACCTTTTTCCCCACCTGAATCCCACGTCTGAGTTTCTAATTCCATGCTGTTTCCTGTCATCTCACCTTGTCCTTTTAATTCATGCATACCTACTTCGTTTATGGTCGTAACCTCTTCATGAAACGGTTTCATTAAGTTAGCATGGTATCTTTTCACTTTGTCACCATTTTTACCCATTTTTATTCTGTAGTTAACCTCATCAACCTTCTCTTCAACCACATATGGGCCTTTCCAAAATGCAGCTAACTTGTCCTTACGATCCATTTTTAACAACAACACCTTACTACCAGGCTCATACTCACGTAATCTCGCCTATTTGTCGTAATAAACTTTATTTCGCCGTTGTGCTGCCATAGTTGCAGTCTTTGCCATTTCCTTCACATTCTCCCAATCATTTGATATTTCTACCACATAGTCCACCACATTAGGATTTACATGCACTTCCTTACCTAACCATTTTTCCCTTAACAACGTAAGAGGGGTCCTTACATTCCTACCATACACCAATTCTGCTGGCGTAAAGTTCGTCGTTTCACATGGGTTGAGCGAATGGCGAACATTGCAGGAGCCAGAGCATCATCCCATTCCTCCGGGTACTCAAGCCACCAGGGCTCTGATGATGTCCTTTAATGTCCGGTGCATTCTCTCCACCGCCTGTGATTGTGGGTGATACGGAGTGCTATTAATTAGATCAATACCACACCTCTCAAGAAAGCACGTCGTCAGTTCCGATATGAACGGTTTTCCGAGATCGGACTGGATCAATCCAGGGAAGCCTACCCTCGAAAATATCCCAAGCAGCTCGTTCACCACCGTGTGTGAATTTGCTTCCTTCACTGCGACTGCTTCTGGATACCTTGTAGCCATTATCCAACACTGTCAAAACATACTTATTCCCTTTTGACGTCTTTTTGAGTGGACCCACGAAGTCAACTACTACCTTAAAAAAAGGTTCCTCCACCACTGGCACAAGCACCATTTCTTGTTTACCTTTCTTTACACCCTTACCATTTTTTTGACATATTTCACAGTTTCTAACATACTCTTTTACTTGCTTGCACATTCCCGGCCAGTAAAATAGCTCCTGTAACCTTGCTACAGTCTTTTTCTTTGCCATATGCCCAAAATAAGCATTCGCATGAGCCATCGCATGAGCCATCGCATGTTTGGGTTATCGAGGGAGGTGGTGTGTACGGCTTCCTTGGTGGCCTCGCCTCTCGGCATGCTTAGGCTGCCACCTCACCGAGATAGACGGCGGTGTTAGCTTCCTGGTGCAGGGCCCTGGATATGCGGCTTCCGACCCTGCATCACCCGAGTGCCGCGCGGGGTTTTTCTTTTCTGGGGGGCGCACCGCCGCGACTTCTTTTTGCTCTCCATGGCAACTTCTTCTCCCCCCTCCCCCGCAAAACTTTCTTCCCCCCAAAATTCTTCCCCTCCTCGCCGCACTAGCAAGCGCCAGAGGAGGGAACCTGAGATGGTTGGGCCTGGTGCCCAGTTACCGGACATTGGTAAGGGTCGGGACCAAGTCCCGAGGTTCTTGGTGGTGACAGGCGAGGGCCGAGACGTTACACAACTCGGTCCGTTCGCTGTCCACAAGGCACTCAAGGGGATCTGTGGTTCCGATCCGAAGAGTGTCTCTCGGCTCCGTGCTGGGGGATACCTTGTGGAGGTTGCGGATGGGGCTCAGGCAAAGAGGCTTTTGAAGGCGGGTGCACTGGGGTTATGCCCGGTGCGTGTGGAGCCGCATCGTACCCTAAATAGCAGCAAGGGGGTCGTGACGTGCTTTGATTTGAGGGGTCTCAGTGATGATATCATCCTGGACGAACTCAAGTCACAAGGCGTTACGGCTGTGAAGCGTTTGACGCGGAAAGGTGAAAATGGTGCCCAGCCAACTGACACCTTTTTCCTGACCTTTGATACGCCAGTTGCACCGCAGCACATTACTGCCGGTTACCTGCGGTTGAAGGTCAGGACTTATGTACCGAATCCAATGCAGTGTTTCCGCTGTCAACGCTTCGGCCACACCAGCGGCTCGTGTAAAGGTAAACCTACCTGTGTTAGCTGTGCTCAGGCAGCCCATGAAGGCACTGATTGTGCTGCCCCGGTGCGCTGCGTCAACTGCGGTGGTCAGCACCAGGCCTCTTCACGGGACTGCCATGTTTATGCTGAGGAACGTCGTGTTCACGAATTGAAGGTTAAGGACGGGCTCTCCTACTCAGAGGCCCGGAAGAAAGCCAAACTATCGACGCCGACGCTAACACGTTCTTTTGCCCAGGTGTGCAGTGCGTCATTGCCTGGCCCAGTTAGTGAGTCTGCTGATTTGGCAGATTTGCGCGCTGAGCTCAGGTCTTTGACGAGGACGGTGGGCATGCTTGTTACTTTGTTGACCCAGCAACATCCATCTTTGCAGGGTCTTTTGGGTCCTTCAGACCCGGTTGCTGCCGTGCCGTCGACTTCTGCCCAGCCTGCAAATGCTTCTGCTCCTGTTACTGTTCCTGTTCCTGATGCTCTAACTGTTCCCAGGCAGGTGAAGGCTTCGGCTAAGCCTCCGCCTGCCCGGAGTGCACCACAGAAGCCGTCGAAGAAGAAGGCTTCTGCTGGTAAAGCCTCAACTCCGCCTGTGAAGACGTCTTCACCGGGAGAGACGGTGAAACGGTCGTTAAACGGCCAGCTTGCTGAGGGGTCCATTGCGTCCCCTCAACATTGGGATACTACTCTGCCCATGGAGCAGGAAGAGATTTCCTGTTCTAATTCTCCGAAACTTTTTCCTCCTTCCGAGGACAACTTTGTTCTGAACCTCACTCCATCTTTTGATTCGGGTGAGGATTCAGATGTTTTCGGATCGCCCAGAGGAGGAGTTGAGGAGGATGGTGTTGTCTTAAGCCTGCCCTAATGCCTGCGCATACCATCGTTCAGTGGAACTGTCAAAGTTATCGGACCCATGCAGAAGAGCTGCGGCTGCTTTTGTCGCATTGGCGACCTCTGTGCTGCTGCCTTCAGGAAACTTGCTTTAAGGCGTCGGATAATCCGGTTGTTAGGGGTTACTCTGTCTACCGTCTGGATGCAGACCCTGTGCCACGTGCACATGGTGGTGTTGCAGTGCTGGTTCAACACTCTCAGCCGCATGCCAGTGTGCCTCTGCACACTAGATTTCAGGCGGTAGCGGTTCGAGTTTCTTTCCAATTGGATATTACTGTCTGTTCGCTTTATTTGCCACCGGATGAGGTCTTTGGGGTTGGTGACCTGGAGGACCT
>JAHWFP010158294.1:0-32349 GCA_023313725.1 Lithobius niger | reverse complement strand
TAACTACAACAAGGTTTTCATATTCTATGTAATGAAAAAACTGGAAATCTTCCACCCAAAACACTATGCTTAACCCTTCGCACTCAAACCGGCTGTTAAACCTGATTAGAAGTGGAAAATAATTAATCAGATTGAAAAAGATACAGTTTGAACCATGTTAATTTATGCTGAAAAGTTTGTATCATCTGGCGTCCGTTTTGCTTAAAGACGTACGAGATAGTTGGTCTGTCGTTTATCTATGCCTCGACACGCGAGCGGACCGTTCTCCATTTCAACACTGGGTAGTACATTGTGAGTTGAGAGCCGCCTGTTGTAAATGTTAAATGATGTCAGCTAACTCGACTCCTGCTAGTTGGTTAATGTCACATAGTGTTTTTACCCATTCACATGCTCACTACAAGCATTTGTGACAACAAAACCACTCGTGAACTAATCTCTGAACGTATAGTGTAGATTATTGCACAGAAAGTAGAACATTTAATTATCCAGGTTCACACCCACTTTTGCACCGAACTAGCCATTGGGACGACTTGTGTGAATAGGAGAGGGGTAATTCAGGGTTAATCTAGATTGCAATCAGGAGGAGCTATCCATGGAGGCAACAGACCGACGCAATGGTCAAAGCGCATCCAAAACAGAACCACTAGTGGTGAAACTAACACCCATACAGATACCAGAATACTATCGCCGAGACGCACAAATAATGAACAACCCGCTTTTTTGATGTGTGAGGACTGTCTCAGGATCGAAAAAATGTACACAGTGCATGGTGAAAGTGACACCTCTCCATGCATGGCGATAATAACAACCAGCTCTTAACAACGAGCAACGGTTTCCATCAAATACATTTCTACACGGTGATGACACGTTCACAAAATGGAACCCTATATATGAAGTGCAATTTTTAAGCCATTATCATTATCATGCACTGAACAGCTTCAGCTTTTACGCGGATTTCCGCTTTTTTTTAATAAAAATATACACAGAAACATAAATTAATCAGGTTAGTTGCTTTTCCGTGGTTCTTATCTGGGCCGTTTCTCATCCCTGACTGAAGCAGTGTTACTGGAAAAGTCACCAGTAAAGTGAAGAAACCAATTTGTCACCAATAAATTGAAGAAATTCTTCTGTGTTGTAACCTATGTCCCAAACATCTTGTATTGTATCGAGTAGACCCGAACGGGGTATAATTGCAATAAAAAATAAATTAAACAATAAACAAATAAACATTTGGCAATCTTGAGCCTACTAAGAAACCATCCTGAATATAATAAACAACGATAACAAAACTTGTGTCATTCTACGAACCATTCAAACAGCATCTGTCCGTTCTCAGCTTATATCAATCTTCCACAGAGTGAGTAAAGTAGCCTTATTGAATCGGCATGTTTATTGAAAGGCCGGAGTGTTTCCGTTTTTTTTAAACAATTTCGTGTAAACTGAATATTCCCCCTTTATATTATATTTCAGATGTGGTTAATGGAAAAGAAGTTTAGAAAATGTTCAAAGAGTGAAAATGTGACTATATTCGAAAATGAAACTAGTTTCTTTCTTGAGAGAGCCTGTTTGATCAAGCATAAAGAACCTTTAAAAAACTGTAAACTGACTGTGGAAAATCTATGTCGAAAAGGACTACTTGTAGACATAGCACTCGTAACAAACAAATCTAAAAAATAACATACAAGATTGATGCACATGGTTGGGTTTACACTTCTGGTAAAGCTGTAAAGAAAAATGTTTCGTATTGGTTGGAGTTATATTTCTCGTGCACACCTAAACTTTTCAAAGAGTGAGGATAATTGTTTTAAAATCAGAAGTGAAAACAACAGTGATGAATTTAGATACCTTGGAAATTTGTTTATTTCTATATTAATAAGTAATCCATTACATTGTTTTATAAAAATAGAATGAGTTCAGCTACGCTGAAATAGTTAGTGACTCACGATGAATCCGGAGAAGATTTCGCAAATTATTTTGAATCCAACGACTTTCGTTATTACAAAGTTTTATCAAAACAACTATATAGTATAGTTGTGTAAACAACTACGGGTGTGGCAGGTTTGTAAGGTAATGACTAGTTATTTTATTTAAATAATAGAATACGTTCTTGTTTGTAAGTTTTTAAAACTCTAGTTTATAACATTTAAATAATAGAAGAATAAGCTCTTGTTTTCTTCTGTTTGTAAAATAAATTAACAAATTTAATTATTTTGTGTTATTTAATTTACTGGTTTTGGCAACAACATGGGTGTTGCTCGGAACTCGATACAGCGCAATATCAAGTAAGTCTCCAGTCGATACATAATCAGTAAAGTTTGGTACACCAACATTAAAAACATACATTGTATCTGTCTAATGAAATATCCCTTTTGAAATGGGCTTGCAATGATCCTTTTTCTTGAAGTTGATCCATGTGGCTCAGCTGATGCTCCATCAATGGATATGAGGGGGGGGGGGAATGAGGCTTAATGGCGCGTCGACAGCTTGGTCATTAGCGCCAACCTCAGTCACAATGCAGTGGTCCGGGTTGCCACTGCACCACACATTACAGAGATATTATACAAACCCCTAACCTAAATCTTGTCATACATCTGTACCTCCTGCAAAAATTGAAAAACACCGGACAGGAGGACAGACTTATCGCCCAATTGACGCACAATGTCATGCGGAAGATGGAAACGACGACGAAAACCATCAAGATGGCAACAATCAACAAGGAAGTGCCGGACCGTAAGTGGCCGCCGACACCAATAACATTCATTCAATGGATATGATCAATGGCCGTGTTTTGTGAGTAGTTAGTTGTACCCGAAGATGAGACCAAATGCTAACCACTCCACCGACTCCACCCCAGGTGGACCAGACTTTATCAAACCCCGTTGTTTCACTCCATTAAACTTGGTCATTAACTGATTATGCGGTTTAATGCGTAAGCAGACGCAGGTATCTACACCATTGTATTTTTCCTGTAAAAAGGAGAATGTGATTATGATTTAACTCATTAGTAAATTACATTCTCATTATCTCTACGTTGACCGCGGCCTCTTCCAGAAGTATGACACTAAATACGTTGACCGCGGCCTCTTCCAGAAGTATCACGACACTAAATGGAACAACTTAAAGTTGTAACTGGTAATACTGACATACAGTACTGTTCCACTCCTTTAGCTAACCGTACAGAATGGTCTATTTATCATGACATTGAAAAACTCAACATTGAAGTTGATCAGTATGGCTCAGTGATATAACCCTTAGTGGTATGAAATATAAAATAAAAAAAATAATATGAATGTAGCAAGAGACAAATAAGAAAAAAATAATGAGATGAGACTAATCAAGAAGAAAAATAAGAATAATACAAATGTAGCAAGAGACAAATAAGAAAAAATAATGATTAGGACTAATCAGGAAGAAAAATAAGAATAATATGAATGTAGCAAGAGACAAATAAGAAAAATAATGAGATGAGACTAATCAAGAAGAAAAATAAGAGAACACACCATCCAACCGAGTCTTTGACCAACCTGTCGACGCGCCATTAAGCCTCATTCCCCCCCCCCCTCTTTCAGTTGGATGCTCCATCAATATTTCCGTATTTCTATAAATAACTAACAATGGCAGTATTGTAATAATGTGTGGCAGTATTCTAATAACTAGTTAATGAAGTAGTCAATGATTGGCAGATTGTCAGTCAGCCTTATCTAAGGCAACAATAAAATAATAAAAGCAATATAAAAGAAAATAAGATACTATAGAGATACGACAAAGGCCGCGATCGAGCGACATATAAAAATACTATGAATATAACAAGAGACAAGTAGACCTATCATTTTGTGTGGGGGGATTCTTACAAAGTGTTGGGAAAATAACATAACCGTTCTCTCTCTGATAAGAGCTCCGTTAGTTTCATTAGTGTTGTTGACTTTCCCATTCTAGGCTGATCTTAAAATGTGTTGGAAAAATAACATTCCGGTTTTTTTAAGATACCCTATTGTTCCTCTTTTTTAATTAACCATATGGAACGGTCTATTTTAAGTCCTCTAATGACACATCTTTAGTTGAAGTGCCATTGTTTCCCTTCTATTTTAATCTAGTGCCCCTTGTAGCTATCGCTCCAGACTGATTCACAATGTCATCGTACGGCGCCGTCAAGCTAGTTGGCACCCAATAAGGTGATTCTCACAAGGGGTTGGGAAAATCATAGAATAATGAAATAATAAGAGAAATATAACAAGAGACAAATAAGAATAAAAATAATACGAACATAACAAGCGACAAATAAGAAAAATACGAATAAAATATAATAAGAATATAATGCGGTTGCTTGTTTACAAGAGCTACACACTGTTCTAGCACAACATAACTTTCTTCGCATTGAAAAAATACCTGAACATTAGGGGTATCTTTAATGTGGTTTGGCTTAAAGACAAATATTCCAGTAGTGCCAATGTCTAATTTAGTTTCCTACCCCGACCCCTGAAGCCAAGAGCCACCTACAGTCAGACTAGAATGATATTTGCACTTTATCTTAACTGTCTTATTGGACAATTCTCAACACGATGTTTGTATCAATTCAAAGACTGGTTCACTGGTTGAGTCCATACCCTAAGCAACAAAAACAAAGGAGTTTTGACTAATTAACCATTCTTGTTCCTCTCCTTTAATTAACCATACGGAACGGTCTAGTTTCAGTGATTAACGACATGTCCTTCAGTTGGGCCCTAACATTTTGGATGGGATTCTTACAATGTGTTGGGAAAATAACATCCCATTTTCTTAATCCTCTCAGTTCAGGAGGGTGTCTACCTTTTCTACTTGTCCCATTCCATTCAGCTGTGCTGAATCAAAAAACTCAGCACAAGGATCGGTGAAAACGTTTTTTAAGGCTAAGAAATCCGCTCTAAAAGCACTGCCTTAAATAAAAGGGCCATTGTTTCCTCTCTATTTTAATCTAGTGCCCCTTGTAACTATCAGAGGTGTGATTCTTCAGATTTAATGCGGATTTCCGCTTTTTTAGGATTCTAAAACCAATAAAAACCTACCCAGAAACATACAAATTAACCAAGATGTGTTAATTTCCGCGATTTTCATTTCAACCCGTTCTCATCCCTGAACTATCGCTCCAGATGATTCACGATGTCATCATACAGCGGCGTCAAGTTAGCTGGCAGCCAATATGGCGTTAGGCGATTCTTACAAGATGTTGGGAAAATAACATCACAGTTCTCAGAGACAAATAAGAATTTTAAAAAAATAATATGAATATAACAAGATGGTAAATAAGAAAAAATGAGATAAGAGACTAATCAAACGAGAAGAAAAAATCAGTCCTTTAATTAACAATATGGAACATTTTGGATGGGGATTCTTACAATGTGTTGGGAAAATAACATCCCGTTTTCTTAAATAAGAAAAAAAAGGATTGGAACAAAACAACAAGGCTAAGAAATTCACTCTCAAAGCACTGCCTTGAATAGAAGTGCCGTTGTTTTCCCTTTATTTTAATGTAATGCCCCTTGTAGCTATCGCTCCAGATTGATTCACGATGTCATCGTACGGCGCCGTCAAGCTAGTTGGCAGCCAATATAGCATTATATGATTCTTACAAGGTGTTGGAAAAATAACATTACAGTTCTAGTGTTGTGAAAATAACATTACCGTTCTCTTAACCCCTTTGATACCAACGAAATGAACTGGTATTTGAAGTAGCATAATTCTGTGCAAACTTTCATGGTTAATATCCATAAAATTACCCAGGATAATACAAGCTCTGTTAGTTTCATTAGGGTAGTTGACTGTCCTATTCCAGGCTATTGTCGACAGCTGATGTGGGTCAACATCGACGTGCAGAAAAGAATAGCAGATTCATTAAAGTTGATCCGATGAAGTACCGTAATTCTGTGCAAACTTTCATGGTTAATATCCATAAAATTACCCAGGATGATACAAGCTCTGTTAGTTTCGTTAGGGTAGTTAACTTTCCTATTCCAGGCTATCGTCGACAGCTGGTGTGGGTCAGCATCGACGTGCAGAAAAGAATAGCAGATTCATTAAAGTTGATCCGTATGGCTTAGCAATATGACCCCAGCTTTGATTTCAAAGGTTGGCAGTTGCTGAAATTTTTAGCAATCTTTTCGGTTCCTATTAGTTAGAAATTGAAAAAGGTTACACGATTGAGCAATTTACAACCCACAACTTGCAGCACATTCTATATGACCTTAAGCGGATGTAGGTCATTTTGGATGGGGGATTCTCACAATGGAAAAATAAAGAAATAAGAATTAAAAAATAATATAAATATGACAAGAGAGACAAATATGAAAAAATAATGAGATGTTGGGAAAATAACATTACTGTTCTCTTATATGTGCAACAATATTGCTGGAGCCAAGACTGGGTAAGATCATATTAACCGTCGCCAGTAAAAAAAAATAAGTACAGAAACACTGCTAAAGCGATTCATCACAACTGAATGGTTTTTCTCCGGTCTGTGGAACGTACAGTTATTTTACAATACTTAATTTTTTTCAGAATTGTTGGAGTTCGTTCGAGTACTACCACAGTTCAGTTGCTAGAAGCCGTCGGTACTTGAGTTTACAACAGCTTTACACGTTAGGCGGGGGGTGGGGGGATTTAGAGGTGTACATACACACTATTAGCTTAAATCTTTTTGTATTGGTCACCTGCTATACACCAAGATCCCTTTCCTGACCTTTCTTCTCTTTTTCCCTCGCGTGAGGGGGAGTGAAAAACTCTTTATGGTTTTTAGTAATCTGAACCAGCCGGTAGTATATATACTTAAACGAACATTTACCAAAGATTCAAGTAGGTAAATAAAAAAAATACTGATACTCTTGAATGTGAAATTATCTACCCCGCATAATTTTTTTTAAATGTACGTCTGGTAGTGAAATCGTTAATTGCAACTGTTTTAGTTTAGATAGAGGGCTGGGTTGGTTCATTTACATTACAAAATATCATGTGGGTTAACGAGCATACATATAACTTTTGGGCAACGACTATAATACGCAACTCTTAATATCAACTGCGTGTTGTAGTCAACCATGGGCCTTCTCGTAGGTGTTGCCTGGGTATCCATTTGGCCGGTGATGTACGCATAGCGACGGTCTGTAGTACGAGGAACGGAATACAGTTTTTTTTCGTTCCCTTTTACTGCTGGTTGCCTTTGTATGTCACTGACCAAGAGGAATAGCAAGACCATGGTCGTAGGCTTAGTTTTGAAATTAATTTTTTTTTCAAAACCCAGTTAAATTGTTGTTCATTATCTAGCTGAAAGAGCACCTATAATTTTTATTTTTTAAAACCCTGTTAAATTGTTGTTCATTATCTAGCTGAAAGAGTATCTAAAAATGTAATACATTATCACAAACGCTAGTTGGTGAATATACTATTTAATATCAATTAGCTTTTACCCACAAAGATCACTCTCTTGTCAATATACCATTTTTCATTACAGGAGACTAAAGATCTCGATCAAAATTCACTGAATCTGGATTTCTCAAGGTTGGTATCTTACAATGAATGTATATGATGCTGCACCAACTTTTAAGAGACTGTTTGAAAAATCTTTTATTAATGTTAGTAATATTTTTTTCGGGTAATCCCCAACCAAAGGATGTGCCGTTAAATCACTTAACCTAGACTGTTAAATAAATCCATGCACGTGTTGTTTAGGGATTCACTCCGTATCAGACACTATCATTCATGCCCTCTTTTTTTAAACCAAGTAGCAGATATTAGTGTGTGTGGTTAATGACTTATTTCGAAAGGTGAGTACATCAGTGATATGATTCATTCATGGTGAAATGGGAGGAGGTATTAAATTTATTTATGTTTTCTGATGTTTTTAATATATTTAGATGTAGTTTATAAAACTCAAAAACTCTGAAAACCGCCTTTCAGCGGATGAATCACACCCCTGGTATGTTCTTTCCAGTATAACTTGATACAGTGTATACTAGTTATAAAGAACTAAATTAAAAACTGTGAATGCACAATATATATTGAAATTTTAGAGATTTTTTTGGAGAATTATTATAACATTGTTGGAGAATTAATACAACATTTGATTCACCAAAAAACAATAAAACAACTAGTCAAACTTATTCCAGATGTTTATTTGAGGTCATATTAATAAAAACGTGATAAACCGAACTGATAAGCTATAAACCCTTTGAACCCCAACTTCCTATCCTTAAACGGGTCTAAATAAATACAGTAAAAAAAAATATCCGTACCAATTTGCAAAATTTTTCTCGTGACGTTATTTGCGATCTGTGATGTGAAAGTTTAACATTGTGTTATAAAATATGTTTTTCTTAGCTCGTGTAACTAAAACCAAATATTGTTTGCAACTATTTCAATTTTATCACACATGCATCATCATTGAAGAATTCGTCATGACAAATTGAGCAACCCTCCTGTAGCTACCAGCCACTCGACATACTCGGTAAGCTTTTCTTTAACTCTATGGGCAAGTTAAATGAAGTTGAATTTGAAACTTCGATAGATTTAGTTCAAGAACTAGAGAGCAATCCAGTTCAAGAAATGTAGCTCCGGTTCAGGGTAACATCATTATTGGGGCCAGGTAGCAATTTTTTGAACGTGTAAATATAATCGAGGCAAAAAGTTAAGCAGACGGCCACGGAGTGCGTGTTGGTTATGGTCCAGGGTAACGTCATTATTGGGCCAGGTTGCAATTTTTTGAACGTGTAAATGTAATCGAGGTTATATCCAACTTGGACTGTTACTTATCTGAAGTTTTTTTGTAGCTTGTGTAACTGTAAAATCAAATATTGTTTGTAACTATTTCAATTTTATCACACAGGCATCATCATTGAAGAATTCGTCATGCCAAATTGAGTAACCCTCTTGTAGCTGCCAGACACTCAACATATTTCTCACGTTAACCCGACTGTGACGGGAGAAAACTGCAACGGTAAGCTTTTCTTTAACTCTATTGGCACTAAGATTTAATTAATTCACGAAATGCAAGGCATTTTGTTTAAATTAAAGGTCTGCACTATGTACCATGTTTCGCTTCGCTTCAAGATTTTAATGTTTTGAAGCAGAAAGTAAGGTTGTAATTTTGTTTAATTTGTAGTTACTGGCAACAACAAAGGATTGTTTTACTAGATGGAAGTTCGATGATGTGGAACCGTTATAATTATGTGATATTCATGTAATGGAGCCCTAATACGAAACATTTGAATCATATTCACTAAATGGAACCCTCATCATATGTGATATACATGGATATAGAATAATGTGAAACATTTGAAACACTACGCTAAATGGAGCCCTCGTATGTGATATACACGGACATAGGATATGTGAAACATTTGAAAACAATATGTGTTATCAAAAGCGCATTTTTTAGGACCAACAAATATATGCTGAGAATACCGGCAAATATACTAAAACATATGTTACGTGGTATTAATGTTGGTTGTAAGCTGGATTTCAAGTGTATTCTACCAATGATGAATTTAAACATTCCATTTCGTTTGTACAGTAAGAATACCAAGAATTATAATATGTAATCTGAAATTAATTCTGTGTAAATACAAGGTCTGCACTATGTACCATGTTTCGCTTCGCTTCAAGATCTTAATGTTTTGAAGCAGAAAGTAAGGTTGTAATTTTGTTTAATTTGTAGTTACTGGCAACAACAAAGGCTTGTTTTACTAGATGGAAGTTCAATGATGTGGAACCGTTATACTTATGTGATATTCATGTAATGGCGCCCTAATACGAAACATTTACATCATATTCACTAAATGGAACCCTCATCATATGTGATATACATGGATATAGAATAATGTGAAACATTAAACACTACGCTAAATGGAGCCCTCGTATGTGATATACACGGACATAGGATATGCGAAACATTTGAAAACAATGTGTGTTCAAAAGTGCATTTTTTAGGACCAACAAAGATACGCTGAGAATACAGGCAATTATACTAAAACATATCTTACGTGGTATTAATGTTGGTTGTAAGCTGGATTTCAAGTGTATTCTACCAATGATGAATTTAAACATTCCATTTCATTTGTACAGTAAGAATACCAAGAATTATATTATGAAACGAATATGTAATCTGAAATTAATTCTGTGTAAATACAAGGTTTTAGAATTAAGACTACGGCTTTGTTGCCCCTGTGAGCATTACTATCTCGACACCAATAAAGATGGTGTTATAACTCTTTGTGCCAGGATTTATTATCCCATCTAATAAATAGGAAGACGTGGTAAAAATGAGGTTGAGAGTCTCAAAAACCCTCTTGATTTGCGATTGACCATAAATTTGAAGCAACACACATGTTACGAAGAACTGGTCGATTGGATAAAACAAAGTGAGGGTATTGTTTTTAGTCATTTTCTAGTGACGTGTGCAGAGACTCCGACTTTGTTAACCATATTAGTTAAAGGTGGAAACTACGATGAAACATTTACAGCTCTGTTTTGTACTGAGAATGTTAGTAGGGTCCCTCTACACGTGAGCGAATTAATGTTGAAATATTCTAAGTTCTTGTGTTTCGCATTAACGTGTAAAGTTAAACTAAAGTCTAAAGTACATCAGCGAAAAACATTCTTTCATCATTCCAGGAAATTGTTTATCGGACTTCTTTGTTTCCTTGGAAGGTATCTTAGAGTTACACTCAGCCATGGTGGACTTATTCTTACAAACCTACAGAAATCCGGGTTTCTCCCCACGTTTTTTACTATCCTATGGATTTTTTCATGGTTTGATTTCGGGACTCTTTGATTTGAACGATCAGCCAGCTCAGTTGACAGAATACAAGCGCAAGCTTTTCTATATACTCTTTCAAAATGGTTATCCTGCCTGGATAATTAAAAAGATCATAAAAACTCATCCCGAGGAAGAAGAAAGTTGAATAGATAACAGTTTAGACGTATTACATTATATACGTTTTCGTTGTACCGTAGACGAGTATATCCTTTCAATACTAGAACACGAAATACTCAACTGTACCATTATTCAAGAATTTTTGCGACGAAATTTGGTTACTTATCAACTAGAAGAGTATTACTGGCGAAGTCACGTAAATGAAATCGTCACCGGTACATTGAAGAAATTTGTACGTACTATAACCCATCTCCCGAATGCCTTATATAGTTTAAAATGTTCCAAATTACAATGTAGGAACGAGTTTGTAAAAGACAAGTTGAAAACCCTACAACATTTGGCAATCTTAACTCTACTGAAAAACCACCCCGAATATCATAAACAAGTGTAGCTGGATGTACTTCATAATTACAACCTGTTAACAAAACAAGACAATACATTGAATTTAACAAATCTCCAATATTTATTGCAACAACTGCTGAAAGTCATTTCTTAATTATGGAACACCGATCTGATAAGTGATTAAACTTAACACTTAGCGTGCTGAACATTCTTAAATATTACCTATTTAAGTGAGCATTTTTTTACCCACCGAACCTGCATCTAATTGACTATGTGGTACGAGACCAGCTTGCAAAAGTGTTAAATCAAATATGGCAAGCAAAATTTGCTTCACAATTATAAAGGTGTTAGTTTCTGTATGAGGTTTATTTTGTCAGCCTGTACAACTTTGCAATTGACCGTTTATATGTATAATCGGAACCGTATTCTAAGTTGAAATGGTATGTTTGTAAATATTGTAGTTCGTAATATTGTTTTATATTATCATTTGTAAATATTGATAACATTTCTAAGGGAAAACAGCTTCATAATTACAACCTCTTAACAAAACAAGAAACATAAATTTAACAACTTTCCAATATTTACTGCAACCACTGTTGAAAGTTATTTCCTAATTATGGAAGACCAATCTAATAAGTAATTAAACTTAAATCAAATATGGCAAGCAAAGTTTGTTTAACAATTATAAAGCTACGTTAGTTTCTGTATGAGGTTTCATTGTAAATATTTTTCTGTCTGTAAAATAAATTACCACATTTAATGGGGTTAACGTCTAGTAACTATGTGACAGGTACAATTCACAAACCATTCTGGATAAAAAGAATTTTTCGTTTGACACTGTCCTCGATATTCTTTGTAATGTTGTTTCTGTGCAGGTCCCGATGTTATAAATAATATTTGTTTTGTAAATATCAGATTCGTAGATTAGTACACCACCCACTATAATAAATTTATATCCAAGCCTCAAACTAGGGTCAAATAGGTGCACTCCACTAGCCAGAAGGTGTGAGTGATTATTTTTGAAATTCTATTACATACTTGACTTGTATTATTTTACCAAACCAAAACTAACGAATTACTAGAAATGGACATATTTGAGATTTTCCGAAGGGTGGTGATGTATTTTCTTGTTATTGTTTAATATTTGACACTTTATGGAAAAAAAATGTGTGCATGTATTAAAACATTTGAAAAATATATCATGAATTATATATAATCATGGATAAGTTATTGATTGCGTCTTTAAAGGATCAGGCTTACCAGAAAAAATTATTCATGGTTTAACTCATTACATGCTATGAATGTCTATGAAAGTGCTAGTGCATACATTAGGTCACACCCTCCTTTTTAGCTAATCGTATGCTCCACTTCAACATACAACCAGTTAACCCCTTCCACCCCAGACGTACGCTGTTATGATTTTTTTTTAATGTACGTCTGGTAGTGAAGTGGTTAATCATCCAACATTTAAAAGGTTAAGTTTGGTAATTTCGGTATTATCATGGTAGCACCTAAATATCCAAGTTTAAACCTTGTTAACCATGGTTTAACTAACACAAAGTGATGTCCACCATTGTTCATCCTCAGTCCAGACTTGGATGAAATGGTTATACAAAAGGACTTTATGCAGCGTAATATTACTATAGCATTACCAATGTTCAAGAACTTAAAACATAATCTACCATGGTATCTTAATCTTGATTAATCTATGATAAGTAATCATAATTAGATCATGGACACATCTACATAAAACCAAAATTACTTCATGGTTATCTACACATAAACTGTAGATGCCCTCTGTTAACCCAATGGTGACAACTCCGGAAAAGTCTGGATATGAAAATATGATTAACACCCAAAAAATGTCTGAAGTTTTTAATTACCCAGGCATCATTGGGTGAATGTTGGACGATTAACTGGTTGTATGCGTTTAACATATGTAGGTAGAGTCTGATCATTTTGAAAGCCATAAAAAATATGACAAATACACACTTCCTAAATTATATACAGAAGTTATTTTCTTATTAAAAAGCTCTGACTGTTTAATCCTAAATTATTTTAGCGTTTAGGAATTTTTTTCTCATGGAAAGAGTGGTCCAAATGGGGGGGGGGGGATTGCGGCTTAATGGCATGTTGACAGCTTGGTCATTAGCGCCAACCTCAGTCACAGTGCAGTGGTCTGGGTTGCCACTGCACCACACATTACAGAGATATTATTCAAACCCCTAATCTAAATCCAAATGTATTTTGACATCTATAGTCTTTGATTTGTACTACCTATTATAATTTTTTTAAACAAATATATTCATACACTACCGTTTATAAAAAAAGATGTTTTTTGTACTGAAGTTTGACGAGTGCATTTTTTCCGACTCCATATAAGAGGGAGACACCTAAGTACAGAACAATCACTCAATATCATGTCTACTACAGAAGATAGGCTCATTCGCCTGCGAAGCTGTGATGGTAAATTGGTGTGTGAGGGGGGGGGGGGGAATGAGGCTTAATGGCGCGTCGACAGCTTGGTCATTAGCGCCAACCTCAGATTGGTGTCTGAGGGACTGAAACTGACCAAGAGAGTTCGCAAGGCCATCGATGGTCTGTTGGATACCTTGGAGAAAGAAGACAAAAGTGAATATATAATAATAATAATAATAATAATAATAATAAGTTCGTTGCAAAGGCAACCGGAATGGCAAGGACCTGGTGGTCACTAACTGCCATCCGAAGTTGAAACAAAAAATTTTAAAATTACAGAAGTTTAGGACTTCAAGAGTTTAAAACGAAGACAATGGCCTCGCTACAAAGGAAGGGTAGATGGGTTGGGGTTACGAATGCCTTACCACCAAGGTTAGACCTATCAGGGACACAATGGTCCCTGATGGCATCGCCAAACATGAGAGACAAGTGAGGGGAAAAGCTGTTTCATTGTCAATGTTTCTTAAAAATAAAAATAAAATGCATCGCAGTTTAAAGCTTGGCCTAAACCAAGTGTTAATCATTAACAAGATAAAAAAAATATATAATAAAAAAAAGTTTAAAAACCAAGTTGAAGGTGAAATGAAAACAGACATGCCAAAGGATACTCCTTACGCCAGTCCACGAATTAAAAAAAAATAATGGTTTAATTTAAAACAATAAAATGGCTGGTGGCAGCTAAAGAGTACAGTGTTCAGGCCTCTTTAGGAAAGAAATCAAGTCAGAAAGACCCAAATTACGCTTGAAGACTGCAACAGATGGTGAAGAGATAGTTTGCTCAGTCAGGGAATTCCAAGCTTTAACAACCCTGACAGAGAAAAAGTTTTTTCGGCAATCTAGCCTAGATCGAGGGAATATATCGAACTACAATTGTAGGGGTAGATTACATTACTTTATATAGCGTAATGCAAGCATAGCGTAGCAAGCACAGCCGAGTGGTTAGCGTTGTCGTCTCCAGACCAACTGAATACCGGCTCAATCCCACGACTGACAAAGTAACATATGGGAGTTAAAAAAAAAAAAATGGTCGGATCCCGAAAAAAAAGGGGTGGGGGGGGGGGAATTGAGGCTTAATGGCGCGTCGACAACTTGGTCATTAGCGCCAACCTCAGTCACAGTGCAGTGGTCCGGGTTGCCACTGCACCACACATTACAGAGATGTCATTCAAACCCCTAATCTAAATCTTGTCATACATCTGTACCTCCTGCAAAAATTGAAAAACACCGGACAGGAGGACAGACTTATCGCCCAACTGACGCGCAATGTCATGCGGAAGATGGAAACGACGACGAAAACCATCAAGATGGCAACAATCAATAAGGAAGTGCCGGACCGTAAGTGGCCGCCGACACCAATAACATTCAGGAGGGTCAACCCCCCGCAAAAGCAAACAGTGAGTAAGTCGAGTGTGACCAATGCGCAAACGGGCCAACACCACCTCCTCACGGCGACTGCGGCGACACGCCGAGTGCCATTCCTCAACAGTGCCTTTAATAGCTCGTAATTTATTGCCGTCCTGTCCATCCCACGAGGCTTGCCAAAAAGCGTGTAACCTCAGACGCAGAGTTGGAAAAGCGTCCGAGGGAACAAGGCTGAGATCCCTTCCGAGAGGGCCAGAAAGGGCCCCTTTTGCTGCAGAATCCGCTTGCTCATTTCCACCTATCCCAACATGGCCCGGGATCCAGCAGAAAAGCACGGTTTTCCGCTGGCCAGGCAAGCGGGAAAGCAAAGCTTGGACACGTTGTGTCAAGGGGTTCCGAGGATTGTAATTCGCCAAGGACTCCAGGGCACTCATGGAATCGCTAAAGATAATGAAATGCGTGCCCTGAAGGCCAAGGATCCATTCCACCGCCAAACCGAGAGCCAAAAGCTCTGCAGAAAACACAGAATAGCCTGATAGAAGGCGATGGGCAACCGTCACTCCCTTACAAACACAAGCACAACCCACGCCAGCGTCTGACTTCGACCCATCAGTAAACAGCCGCTGATAACCGGCGTACTGAGAACACAGCCGCCGGAACTCCTGTAAGTACCTTGCTGGTAGAGTGGAACCCTTCGGGAGGGACGCCAGAGCGAAAATGAAACTGCCACTTGGGACAAGCCAAGGGGCTACTGGCATCCCCCCAAGCCTCAAGACGCTGGGCATTTCAAAGGCTATCTCCTGACAGGACTGCTGGAGCCTATCGCGGAAATCACCCTTACCCACCCCACGTCTACCGACTCGCAAGTCTGGCCCAAAAACCATGGACCAAGCAGGACTGGATTCCACAGCACGTAAACGCACAGCATACTGAATGAACAGCTTCCGCCGACGAATGGCCAAAGGTGGCTCCGAGGCCTCAGCATAGAGGCTGACCACTGGAGAAGTTCGAAGTTTTGCACAGGTGTGCAGTGCGCCATTGCCTGGCCCAGTTAGTGAGTCTGCTGATTTACCGGATCTTAGTCTATATGTTTTTAAGATCGAAGATTGGTCATTATTGACTTATGGCTTATAGTTGGTAAAATAGGCCAACATAAACCAAAACATTGGTGTTCAGAAGTGTGAATTTTTAATTCTTGGGAGTCAAAATTACTCGCGTGTCTTTACTTGGATTGTTTAATGGAAACGGAATTTTTTTAAATTTTTGGTTGGATACTGGATTCACGGATATTGGTTCTTGAGTTTTTGCAGATTGCAGCCGAAATATTCACCGAGGAATCAGTTGTAATCATTGTAAAAGTAAGTGGTCTTTTGTATGTATATTCCCAGAAATTGATTACATGAAATTAAAATAATTATATTCACCCCCAGGGAAGAACCCATGGAAGCCGTGAAAAACTTTAAAATGTGGTTACAGCTCACCTTTCCCGAAAATACAAGACTATAATGCTGGTAACGTTAATCAACGTCCTCTTTTTCGAAGTATAGTTCTAAATAGGATTTTTTTCGAAAATGATATCACCTACCGTATCCGAAGAGAGCCCTTAGCGGATACTAACAGACACACTTTTGCTCCACATTTTTTCTTACATTACTGTTAACAGATATGATACGCGTTGCTGTAAAGTGCAAAACATGGAATCACGTCGCTATGGACGAGAGTCTTTGGAAAACATTTTTTTATAAAGACGAAGATCTTTATTGCAGATCTAATTAATAAACAATTATACATATTAATATTAAACGAAATCATATTAATATATTAAATATTAATCAAACTTCTAGCACACAGAAAACTTTATTTTTTATATTGGCCAAAAAGAACCAAGTCAAGTCACTATGGAGAAAGAAATATTGTGAAACAGGTTTGGATAATATATTCATGGTCTGTCCGATTAAATCTGGCCGTAAAGAAAACTTACTATTGTCTTTATTGATTGTATATATTTTTTAGATAGAAGATTAGTGAATTATTGAATATTGGTCATTCTTGACTTATGGGGGGGGGGGGGGGAGATGAGGCTTAATGGCGCGTCGACAGCTTGGTCATTAGCGCCAACCTCAGTCACAGTGCAGTTCTTGACTTACGGCTTATAGTTGGTAAAATAGGCCATCATAAACAACAACATTGGTGTTCAGAAGTGTGAATTTTTTTAATTCTTGGAGTCAAAATTACTCACGTGTCTTTACTTGGATTATTTAATCGAAAACCGAATTTTTTTTTAACTTTGGTTGGATACGGGATTCATGGTTATTGGTTCTTGAGTTTTGGCAGATTGCAGCCGGCAATTAATTTTATTGAGTGTGAGACCGATCGTTGCTTGATCATTGATATAATTGAAAATGATTTTACGAAAATTAAGGTTTGGTAAATACGAAAGTGAACTTTTCAATTTAACTACTGTATTGCTTGTACCCCCCCCCCCCCCCACCCACCACTCAAAAGGGCGAAAATGCCTAGAAGTAGAGCTCGTTTTGCTCGTGGGGCACTGGGTCACTCATCAAGGGGAAAACCCCTTATAAAACGTAAAAGAATTGGGGATCAGAATATGGCAAATATTTTTCCTAGAGGTATATCATTACGGCATAGGCGGGTAGCACGCCAGTTGAGTGAATCCGAATCAGATCAAAATAATGATATGCAAAATCAAATCCGAGATATATCTCCTCCTCCCCCTTTTGAGATATTGCCTTTACCTGTAACCAGTAGTCGGTTACGTTCAGATGCGGACGATAACGGGTTGACTTCCTTTCACAACAACGTTGCGCAAATTCATGAACGAGGACAGTCTGACTTCAATTGCAAATATTCCCCCAACAATACCAACAGTGCCGGTTCAGGTTCCAAATCAAGTAAACAATTCAGTTCTTAACCAAACTTTGGATTCGCATATGCGTTTATTGCAACAATCAGCCAATAATCAATTGGAAATGTGTTGGGAAATGCCTGAGCGTTTTGATTCGCAACAACCAGCTGCAGCCTAAAATCGTTCACGACTTTGGGATGACGTAAGAAGCGCCAAAAAGGCTATATTGTTATTCACTGCTGACGAATCTTTGGTTATTTTTACATTTTTATTAATGTGCGATAATTTAATTTAATTAGATCGATCTCTTTATGACGGAGAACTCATAGCGGCAGCTAGCAATAAATGTACGGGGGGGTAGGGCGGCAAAATTTTTAGCTATGAACCCTACATTTCTAGCTTGGGAAGTTGGACTAGTTTTTAAGAAGTTATTGTCGACACTCATTTATTGTCAGTTATTGTCGATTTTTGTGGTGGTGCTAAAAAGTTTAACAATGGGAAAACTTTTCAAATCTAAACTTCAACTAAATGAATCATTAGAAAGTTTTTCTGAGCGTCTCGAAGTGATGGCATCCGCTATATGGATGGTTAAGCCTTAAGATAGGGAGGAAGATGAAATGCGAAAACTTGGAGCTAGAGACGAATACTTAAAGGCAGCCTTCATTCAGGCAATGCCACCTGAAATCGAGGCTCATTTATCAGCAGTTAAGCCAGTTAAATATCACGATATGCATAATGAGGCTATAAATAAAAGGCCATAATAGAAAGTCAAGTTGGACTCGATGAGCGTAATACCGTTGCCAAGGCAACAAACTCGAAACCTCAGAGCGAGGCTAAAGAAGCGAAATATAGGTTAACAATCTGGCACTCGGTTCGGTACTCAAACGATTGGAGAAAGTGGAGAAAACACAAATTAAATTAAGAAGGGCTAAAGATTCACAGGAAGAGGCTAAAATAAGCACAGTTGATTCAGCACCTGCAAGTAATAAAAGTTGTTTCCGTTGTTTAGAGAAAAATCATTTCAAAAGGGATTGTTATACATCCGAAGAACGATTGGAAGTTGTTCGTAATCGAAATAGGCAAAGAAACAATGCTGGACAAAATTTTCCAAGACAAAATAATAATTATGGCCGTCGCGGTGGTCGTGGCGGTTATCAAAACAGAGGAAACGGCAAAGGTAAAAGGGGAAATTATTTTTCCGGGTTCGAAAATAGGGACTCTGCTCAGTTTAATTCTAGGAATAAACAGCCTTCAGACCAGCAAAATAATGGTTCATACCGAAACAGTAATATTAGTAATAATAAAAACCAGTATCTGCAACAACAACAAAATCAATCAAGGCAGAATTTTAATCAGTCACAAATTCCTCAGCACGCAGCTGAAGTAAATGTAGAAAATTCGAATTGCAATGATTAAAAAAAAAGGGACAACAGCCTAGGCCAAAACAGGGACCCTAGGTTTCCACATGAACAGCAAAACATTTCACAAGTGAATTCGATTCATGTTAAAAACCCTGTAGTTTCGGAACTTGAAGTTCATAAACCAAATCCTTTAAAATTAAACAACGTTCAATTATTTTCAGAGGAGCAAGTGGACATTTTATTGCATAAATTATACGCTGAAGTTGACTGGCAGCAACAGAAATTAGCTTTGCCAGACAAGATTCTTGCGTTACAAGATTAGCATCATATTTTGGTAAAATTCCGTCAACCACCTCTACCAGGTTTTTTTTAATCCGCTCTCTTTTCGCAAGGCTACTGCCTCCATCATCACATTGTGTTGCTCTTATTTCTTTAAGCTGTCTCATGTGAGACTTGGCATCGTTGACTACCTCAGCTATTCCATTGGCACCTCCTCCTAAGCCCCCTACAGTTGCAAGAGCTGGAAGGATGAGGGCGGATGTGATTTCTCCTTGTAAACAAAATGTTTGAAGCTAAAGTTGTAACAGAGGGGTAGAATAGAAGCCCTAGAAATGTAACAGTGTGTGATACGACTGAGTATAGATCCGAATATCAGTGTAATCACGAAGTAGTGTATCCTTCAGGATACATCACCATCTTAGGGTCTGGGCTGACGCAGCCAACGAACTGTAGCTAGAGTACCCACGACAATGCACAACTGCTGTAACCACAAACTAATTGCACCACATTCACAGAATGTAATTTCTAATGATTTTACACGATGTAATTAGCTAAGCTAAAGATTAATTAGCTAATACTAAACAAGTAGTAAAAAGTGAATAAATAGCAAGAGTAAACGAATAGTAAAAATTTTATTAATGGTAAATAGTTTGTAAATAGCAAATAAATAGCTAATTTGCTAATATAATAATTAGAGACTGAATTAAAAATTTGACAGTAATTTTGAATACCCAGTAATTTTATTCTTATTCCCACATTTCATTTCTGTACCACCGAATTTGAAAAACAAAAACCAGCTGTACATTGAATGTAATAAACGTGTTTGGTGTACATTGCGTAGTAAACACCACTATTTTTTTTCAGTCATTCCGGCCTTCCACATTTTACGGAAAGTGAACCATATAAATTCGTACAGTTATACCAACAACACAAGCTAAATCGGATGTTGACGGCTCCTCATCTGAAGACGAACTTCCTGATTTGGATTCAAATACCTGTCGTGGCAACTCTGATTGAGAACCCACAAGATGACTTGCCTAGCTTAGACAATGAAGACGATATTCCGTTGCCTCAACTAGACGATACGGCTGCATAAAATAACACAAAAAAGAGCAACGCAAAAAAGTTTCCAACTTATAACTGGTCTAGTGCTAAATTTCGACATACATAACATTTCTTCAAAGATGCATTACAATCCCTAATGAGACAGGCACACCATCTGAATATTTATCCAAGTTTTTCGATAATGAACTTTTCAAAACTATTGTAGATGAAACAAACTTGTACTCAACACAACAAACTGCAGCCTGCATAGGCACATGTGTTGCAGAAATAAAAGGATTTGTTGCCATCCACCTGCTCATGGGGATTATCTGCATGCCATCACTCACCGACTACTGGGCAATTGAAACAAGATGCAGCAAAATAGCAGACATTATGCCACTAAAGCGTTACCAGAAATTAAGACATAATTCATTTTCAAGACACTCTGTTCCCTCTGAAGACAGAATAGGAAAAATAAGGCCAATCATCGAGGGTGCAAAAGAATTGCCTGAAGATTGACGCGGAGAAACAATGCTCAATTGATGGAGCCTTACAAAGGTAACAAAGCAAGGTAATCTAAACCAGTACATTCTGAAGAAGCCAAAGAAATGGGTTTCAAACTTTTTGTGAGATCAGGTGTGTCTGGTTTTGTATAAGACTTTATTATGCATACAGGTGCATGTACCTTCCACGCTGATGATTTCACTGAAGCAGAAGAAAAGCTTGGGCTTGGTGGAAAAGTAATGATACACCATATGAAAAGTGTCGCAGACCCTCACAATTCTGTTGTATTCCTTGACAATTACTTCCGCAGTTCAGTTCTTGCTTGTTGCCTAAAACAACATTTAGGAATAAATAGTTTGGATGAACTCCGTTCAAACCGGCTACGCGAATGTGTGCTACTAGATGACAAATCACTAACAGCTAAGGGACGAGGTAGTTTTGACGTCAAGGTAGACAACAGAGCTGGTGTAGCTCTAGTGAAATGGCTTGATAGCAAATTAGCGATTTTGCAAAGTTCATTCGTGGCAGATGAACCAGTAGCAACTACAAAGCGGCATATCAAAGCGAATATCCTATGTCCAGCCATAATATAACAGTATATAACAGTAAATAATAAGACATATGCGCGGCGTTGACCGCTCAGACATGCTGATTGCTTTTATTGTACTACCATGAAATCACGATGATGGTACCTAGGAATATTTTTCCAGTTGATTAAAGTGTGTGTGAACAATGCCAGTAGTAAATTAGAGTACATGCCTCAAACGGAAGTGAAGTCACATCCCCATCAAACTGGCGGCACTTTCGGTACAAGATGGCGGCCCCCCCACTGGGTGCTCCCAAAGATGGGGGGGGGGATTGAGGCTTAATGGAGCGTCGACAGCTTGGTCATTAGCGCCAACCTCAGTCACAGTGCAGTGGTCCGGGTTGCCACTGCACCACACCACACATTAGAGATATTATTCAAACCCCTAATCTAAATCTTGTCATACATCTGTACCTCCAGCAAATATTGAAAAACACCGGACAGGATGACAGATTTATCACCCAATTGACACGCAATGTCATGCGGAAGACAGAAACTACGACAAACACCATCAAGATGGCGACAACCCAAGATGGCCGAGCCCCAAAATGGCATCTATATTCCCCCTACAAAAATGATCACCTCTAGCTGGTGGCTGCGCACGACGGTGGTACCCTCAAGTATCAGATGTGAATGTATAAAAAGGTGAAGCCTATGATTCCGAGGCACATTCCGCAACCAAGATATCTGGAGATATGTTTGCCCCTTCAAGTAGTGAACGTACCTTTGACTTAACCTGTTCACTCTGTCAGGCCGTGAATGTACGTTTGAGGGAAGATGGAAGCACAAGGGTACTCTGGAACCATGTAAAATGGCTGAGGTTGGTTTCTTCAGGTGTGGTTCCAATGTAGACCGAATGTTTGGCGCTACAGATATTGTGATGTGCGTTTACTGCGAGACGTGCATGTACCACTGGGAAGCGGACCACAACCCGCTGAAGGAACACAAAAATAAGTATGAATACTGTTTATACAACGGACAACGATTTCCTCGAAACAAGAGAGAAAGACATCATGTACCTACGTGGCCGTGACAAGTGCGATTGTTCGGTGCATACACCACGTGCTCGTTCAGAAAGACCAATATAAGAAGGAAGCACATGGATTCGAACCATCATACCTGAATGTGTGTCGTGAACAATGGAAGCACGATTGGAGCTAACACACTACATAAAAATAGTGCTATTGGAGTTACTGGTGAATGATATGGGACTTGTACTAAAAAATGCAACTGATTACCCGAACGAGAGAACGAAACATGATACCGACTACTTAGAAGAAATAAAATATTCACGGAGACTGTTATATCACACCTTAATCGACGACGAGACGACAATACCACCTGCTTGCACGAACATCATGTGTCAAATGGATTAATTTTGTCAACAAGATGTGACGACTATTACATTCCTGAAGGTCACCAAGTACGATAAGTATGAAGTCGAAATCCTATCCACCCACTTGGATGCTATTGTCACACAACATAATGATGATACATAAATGTACTCGTAATTATTTTTATCTTGTTATTTTCTTTTTCTATTTCTGATGCGTGTAAACATGATACTCGAGAAATAAAAATGATCATCTAGTCACTTTCTGTCATCTAGTTATTTATTTACTCGAGCTAGTCACGCCTGACGTCACAGATCGCGAGTTCCGAAGTTAATTCAATACCTTAAGTCAAGGACAGTTTTCAAGGGTGGTCTGGGAGGTCTTTGGACTACAGAAATGTGTAGTCTGTTACCAAGCACACGTTACGGAGGGGTTTCGTCAATAACTAATTGAATCAATGTAACGTAAGACGTGTTACTACGTGAACACTATGAAATAGAAATTCATGGGGGGGGGGATTGAGGCTTAATGGCACGTCGACAACTTGGTCATTAGCGCCAACCTCAGTCACAGTGCAGTGGTCCGGGTTGCCACTGCACCACACATTACAGAGATGTTATTCAAACCCCTAATCTAAATCATGGTCCACTTAACAATCTGATAAGCTCTGTCATCCACCGTCTTAAAATATTGCGATGTAATGCATGTAATCACTAAAAATTGTAATTAAATATGTACGTAAGAGGCTAAACAGCATTCACCTTGAAGTAATTGCCACGTCATGTCCTGTCTGTAAGGTTACGTACATACGCTAAGAACTTCAGTATAAAAGGACTTAGTTTCCAGCTTTAGAGCTGTACTCAACACACCACAAGCTTCGTATGCCTCACTCTTGGTAAGTCATACCTAATATTTTTTTTCATAACTTTACTCAGATTTCGTTTTACAGCACAGTTACTTTACTGTGGTATTCCTGTTTCCTACAGGTACATTATTATTATACATACTATTATTGTCATCTGGAACTGGAAAATAACGTATCGGTAGACGTTTTTAAAGCGAATGATTTCATTAAAGTCAAGATTTCAAACATTTGCTGAGGAAGGAGTCCCGAGTTCGGATGGCATCACGTTTCACATAGAGGATTGGTATAAATTTTAACATTCAATTCCCCAATGGCTCAAATATTTTTATGAAGACTCACTGCGTCTATTGTACGTAGCACCTACGTTAATAATTTCCTTTTTTAACAATCATTATGAGAAATACATCACATTATCGAACCATGCATTGGAACTATTAAATTGCACAAGCCACAAGTCTGTGCGTTAAACAATGCACGTGGTGTAATGGAGGAGTGTTGTCAATCACCGTTACACGGAGCACAAGAATATTACTTATAGTTTCTTTTTGTTTCACTTCGCAGGAACCTTTATTATTTGATACATTACTAGTATTATTATTACTATTGTTTCAACAATGTCTAGCGAACAAACTCAGTACCCCCTCAAACCCGAAATGTCGGATGATCTGGGAAACTGCATTTTCCTGACTTGGAGTAAATTTGAAGACGTGACCAGGGTCCATATCAGGAAATACTCTGAAAACCCAATAACATTTACACTTACAGGACAGGGTGTTTGCTTCAGCATGGAAGAATGGTCTCTGATGACATCCTGGAGCAAATATCATTGTTAATATTACTTAATAGTTTCTTTTTGTTTCACTTCGCAGGAACCGTTAGTATTTGATACATAATTAGTATTATTATTACTAATGTTTCCAACAATGTCTAGCGAAAAAACTCAGTACCCCCTCAAACTCGAATTGTCAATTGATCTGGGAAAGAGCATTTTCCTGACTTGCAGTAAATTTGACGGAGTGACCAGGGTATCAGGAAATACTCTGAAAACCCAATAACATTTACACCTACAGGACAGAGCGTTTGCTTCAGCATGGAAGAATGGTCTCTGGTGACACAATTGTTCGACATATGGATGGTTGCATTGTCGGATCCCGTCCGACTCAGATTTTGTACACAACACCTAAATTTGGCATCTCATATTTTACCGTAAACAATGAGAGGGTGTCCAGCATTGTAACGCTGAGAAAAAAACAATGGAGTTATCACTTGATCAATTTAAAATTATCAAGTCATCGGTTGGTCAAATCGACGAATGGGCTCACGAGCTCGAGGTATTAAGTGAAGACAGTCAAATCTATCAATCTAGCAGCAACAGCTGCTAGCATAATGACGATCACATGATCTGATCTAATATTACACATTAGCAGCAACTACTAGCACAACGACGGTCACGTGATCTGATATTATAAAATATGCTACCGTCTACTACTACTAATAATAATTATAGTAATAATAATATATGAAAAATAATAACAACTAGAGGTGGGCACAGGAAACTTCATTCTTCTTCCCAGACGTGTCAGGAAACGAAGTCCGAGTAAAGGCAACGAAACGTCGAAAGCCAGCATCTGTGGAAACCTGTGTGACCTACAGTGCCCAACTAGTTTAACGCCTAGCGACAAAACCTTGTGTATGACCATTTTGGATGCCTTGACTGCAGAATTCCAACTGAAAGCCTACTGCATAGGTACGTACATCATGGGACAATTAATTTCTACCCGAGATTTCAAGTGCCCGTGAATCAAGACGCAGTCATCAGCACACTAAAAACAATTTCGAATAGCGCACTATTCGGAGTTATACCTAAAAACCACTAGAAAGAACTGTTTATTCGACCTGTTTAAAAATGACAGCGAACTCTGCGTGAACTTGGCGGATGAAGACGAGTGCTTGTTACCATTCAAAGTTTTGTTCCCTTCATGGTTGGCAAAACATAAGGACAGGGTGTATGACCTCACAGATCCATTCCTTTTGACATATGCTCAATATTATCCCTATATTGTGGCACGTGTGATAAATAGTCCATATTTCAATAACCATAACGATTGAGCCATGTAACAATGTCGTAAAAAGAAAAACGATAGCACTTGAAAAAAAAAGTCTGCAGGTTTGTGTTAGTTATTAATATTATTAGGTTAGTTTCTTTAGTACATATACAGAAAAAGGTTAAAACCGTCATAGAACCCTTTATACTGCTCCTGACCTGCAAAGAATATCTAGTGTAAAAAGGAGCGGGCGTTCATTCATGGATGCTAGGGTACACCATCCAGCAAACCATTTCTTCATTCGTCCTTCGTATTCCAGGAAAAGTTCAATCACTGTTAGATTAATTTTGAACTCGCAAGAATTCCTTTCTCCAACCAGAAATGTCATTTACCAAGTACGACCGTCAATTACTTCATCCGTACGTCATGTATTCTGATTTCGAGGCAATATTATCTCCTTTAGACATGTGTCGACCCGATCCAATGCACTCCTTTACTCTTAACACGCAAGCGCACGTCTCTTGCGGGTTTGCGTACGTGATTATTGGGCCTAATGGTAAAATTCATTCGAAACGTGTATACAGAGGTGAAGATTGCGTCGAAACCTTTTTTTAAGGCTATTCAAGACGAGTATGATGCCATCTTGAGGCCGAGGTTTCTTGGCACCTTTCCTTTGAATCACGTGTCTTCTATACGTGGGTGGTGCATCGTCAATTTGGACACTTGCGACCAAGCAGAAGCCATTGATTCGCCTTGGGTCCGTGCGAATATTTCGATCCCTATGGCTTGCCACCCCTGTCATATTCGATCAATACTTATTTAAATATACATTGTTCTACTAAATGGTGGTGTAATATAATTTAGTTTCAAGCATACAACGCTACCGTATGCGGACATTACTGTATTTATTATATATTAATGCGATTTTAACACCGAAGACTACTTTATGCACCACAACGCTGTTAATCATTCTTCCGTTTTTCAAGAATCTGTGTGTCCTTTACGCGTGCAAACATCTGCCTTCAGGAACTTTTTTCAGCGTTACGTTTATGACGAGCCTACGTCGTCCTTCCGTTTTTACCTGGAACAATTGTTCGCTGTATTGCAAGGTCGTCAAATGCAGCTTAAGTTTTTAATGTGTTCGACTTTAATACTGGAGAAACCAGGAGTGGAACAGGAAGTGATAAACATGTCCGTCTACCTATGCAGTGCAGCTTTAATTATTCTAAAGCCCGAAGACATTCAGAGTCAAAATCGTAGTAGCGATTGCTAAAATAATACACCAACTGGACATTTTTTATCGGTACAGGCCGGGCCACCCGGCTCCTCATCATCAATACCAGAGTCAAACATTATACTAGGTACGAAAATACCTTGAATTTAACTGGAATCAGTTTCCCTACACCCGTGCACGAAATTCCAAGGTTTGAAGCTAAAAACAAAGTTGCCATCTAACTGTATGGTTATGAAGACAAGAACATTTTCCCCATTCATCTCAATAAACGGGTCAATTGTCCTGAGGTGAAACTGCTTTTGGTTTGGGGGCAGCACTCCTGTTATATCAAGGACTTTAATCTTTTGACCCACTCTGACAATAGCGGATACTGTGTCAGCGGATAATGTGTCAGTACTACATTTCGTCATTTCTTACGATGCCGTTTGACCCCTTACGTACAGTTTTGCTTACGATTTTTAGTGGATCTATGTATTACGTGGCATTATTGCATGATAATAAATGACCGTGTTAAACAGATTAAAAGTTGCTATTTCACGTTCCATAGTGACACGACTTACAAATATCGGACTTTGTCGAATAGTTATTTTTCGAGTTAATCAGTCTTGTTGCTGTAACTTAAAATGTTGGTAACTTAGATTTTGTCACTACGTCGTTATGTGCTGACCTCTGATGATGTCCTTGGTATCCACGACTTTGTTCGTTACATAATAGTTGCAATTTAATATATATAGGAGTTAGATTTTCTTCACATCGGCTGTAATCATCATGACTTGCAGGATATGCATCGGGGCTATTCTGGGAAGGTTGATCGTATGTATTTTTCATTTAGAACCGCTATTTCATGCATCATTTGTTTTTAACAAATGGTGTTCCTTTTTTTTATGTAGGACGGTGATCCTAGTGTCGAGACTTAAGTTCCGACCTAACTGTAATATTTTATTCCTTAAAGTAGCTTCTTTTAGATTATTTAACTAATTTATCCAATTGTATATTAGGCACAGACTCACGTCTATACGCTCTGCGTAATGATGACTGATTTTGTATCAAGGAACAACCACTCCCCTACATGAAGAAACATCGAAGAAGTTAGGCATGACATACACACTTGTACTACATTTGGCTGAAAGCTTGCCACAACAGATGAACTATAAACTTTACGCGGATAACTTTTTTCACATCTATTCCACTGATTAGAAAGTTAGCTGAACTAGGTATCTGGTACACTGGAACTATTCGTGCAAAAAGAACCCTACAGTGTCCTCTCACAAATATGACTAAACAAAAGCGAGGATCTGTGCATGAAATCGTCACATTTGAGAAAAAACGTTGTCATTACACAGTGGCAAGACAACAAAACTGTACTAATGGCATCTGCATTTGTGGGAAAAGGAACAACTAGTGCTGTGAAGCGCTGGAGCAAAACAGGCAAGGAATACATACAAGTTCAACTACCGGAGGTAATAAATTTGTACAACAAATCAATGGGAGGGGTCGATAAAACCGACTTCTTGGTCCAACTATGTCGCATATTTATACATTCACTTAAGTGGACTTTACGTATTATTTTTCACTTTGTGACTCTAGCAATGACAAACAGCTGGTTGGAATACCAAAGAAATGCAGAAAAAAAGGACTTCATAAAAAAAAAAGAGGTTAGACATACTATCCTTTACACTGGAAGTGGCTGAGACCTTATGCAATGAAGGTGTTGTCCCATCCGATATGTGCCGAGGAAGACCAAGTTTGACGAGCTCTCCACCACTGAAAAAGAAACAGTACGATCCACGCACAATTCGACTGGTTGAAGATGTCCTGTGCGATAATGTAGGCCATTGGCCTTTCATGGATGAAAAACAAAAAACACGTTTGAAAACTGTATCACATATGGTGCGATTTTCAATAAACGCTGTGATAGGGATAAAAACACCGTAGAGACAGACTACGCAAAATTTTACTTGTGACGTCGTTTGCGACCACTGACGTCACACATGACTCGCCCACTACTCGCTACCTAAAGTAAATAAATAAAAGACGGGAAGTGATTAGATCTTCGTTTTATTTCTTGAGTATGGTGTTTACAAGAAGCTGGATCGAAGCCAGAACTAAAAGTAACAAACAAAAAAATACACGCGCCCCTGAAGTCAGTTGGTCCTCGTCCTGGGAGTGGACACACACTTGGCTCTTGGTTCTTGGTTTTGACCAGGAGCTGTTTGTGACTGAATGCTGACCCACGTCTTACGCCGGAATTGGCGCCCGGTACACGGAAGCTATTCTTCCAGACTGTAGTTATGGATTCCTGTCCCTAATCAGGCTTTACGCCTCCTTCAAGAGTTTGGGTCCTTGACTGTTCTTGGCCTGTTGTTTTTTGATCTTGCATTCTCTGTGATTGGATTTTGGCTCACTGTGGACGTTCGAATGAAATATTCTTGAATTGACTCTGTTTTAATGGAATCTGCTGAAGAATTTGTTTGTGTTTGATATCATCATGCTGTTTGTGATCGTGCTCTCCACTTGACGTATTCTTTGGTCTGTTCTGATGTATGCTCTGATTACTATTCTTGATTTCAGACCTGGTGATTTGGTGTTGGGCTTGTCTATGTTTTGGGCTGTGTGCGAAAATACGGACAGGAGGACAGACTTATCGCCCAAAAGACGTGCAATGTCCTGCGAAAGATGGAAACGACGACGAACACCATCAAAATGGCGACAATCAACAAGGAAGTGCCGGACCATAAGCGGGCGTCGACACCAATGGCATTCAGGAGGGTCAACCCCCCCCCCCTCAAAAGGAAACAGTGAGTAAGTCGAGTGTGACCAATGTGCGAATGGGCTAACACCACCTCTTCACGGCTACTACGGCGACACGCCGAGTGCCATTCCTCGACAGCGCCTTCAACAACTCGCAATTTATTGCCGTCCTGTCTGTCCCACAAGGTTTGCCAAAAAGCGTGTAACCTCAGACGAAGAGTTGGAAAGGCGTCTGAGGGAACAAGGCTGAGAAGCCCGAAGAGAAATGGGATCCCCTCTGGTCAGATATGTTGAGAGACCTCCTACATATGAAAAGCCAGGAGGGTATTCAAATTCATCTATTCAACGGTGCCTGTTGGACCCCTGTTATCTGTGTAACCGAGAGGAACATCTGACTGCCCAGTGCCCCCAAAGGCCCTCGAGGTTGGGGGGGGGGGGGGAATTGAGGCTTAATGGCGCGTTGACAGCTTGGTCATTAGTGACTGGGACCCTACCCCTACAAAAAAAAAAGTTTTTTGTATGAGACCCAAATGCGAGTGGAACTGGAAACCAATGCTGGCAACGACCTGCCAGTACTGAAAGAAGACTATGGTTTGCAACCCGAGTCATATGAGGACGAATATAGCAAAACAGGTCATTTACACTCGCAGGGACCCAGTAGAGGTGTTGGTATACATGGGAGATGGCCCTGAGAATACCCAACAACAACCATCATGAAGTAAGCCAATAGAGTCAAACCCCGAAGATGTAAAGCACGGACATGTCAAAACCACTACTCATATGCGCTCAGACAGATAGGCAGATGTTCTCCCCTAAATACGTTGGCTATTGTCATTGGCTCTATGTACGGAATCGAGGTGTGATTTCTCATAGATAGGGGGCCAGTGTTACTGAGACTACAGCAAATTCACGGTGTGGAAATTAGTAAAAAGCCTACCAATATACATCAAGAACTGTTTCAAATGCAATTTACCCCCTGGATGGGCAATATCTAATAGACACTGATTGTTACAAATAGATCAGATGAGCCACTTAGTCTTGGATTCGGACTAAAGGTTGGCCGAGCGAGCGCTGCCGAGCGATTGCAGCCTGTTAAGATACCTTTTGCGGCTGAAAAGGCTAGGCAGACAAGAATGACAAGACCACTTGATTTGTCATTATTTAAATTATCCCACCTTGAAGATGCAGAGAGAGAAAGGGTCGAAAATTTGCTGAAACAACATCCTGCAGCTTTTGCACAAGATACGAGTGAAATTGGCTATACTGATATCATGGAACTGTGTATTCCACTGATTGATTCCGAACCTTCACATCATAAGGCTTACCCTGTGCCACAGGCCTTAGAGGACAATTAGTAGCCCTTGAAAGTGCAGGAATAATAGGGACGACTGTATCAGCCTACAACTCCCCTTGTTTGCTTGTAACGTTTCGCCTGGTCATCAATTTTTGATCTGTTAATAAGAAAATACCAGCTACTCAGTCACCTATTCCACGAACAGAAGTCCTGATAAATGCAGTAGGAGCCGCTGCTTGGTTTTCTAGCATTGATCTGGGGTAAGCATTTTTTCAACTGTCTTTGGCAGATGAAGACAAACATAATACAGCATTTTCATGTGGAGGAAAATTCTCCGAACAGTGGGCATTTACCAGTGGGCATTAACAGTGGGGATGTTGTTTGTCCCCAATGTGTTTTGGCAGAGCCTTGCAAGGCCTTCCACCAAATAACATGGTAGATTTTTTCGATGACATCTTGGCCTACACACTTACTTTTGATGGGCATTTTGTAATAGTGGATGCCATTTTGACCCATCTGGAACAAGTTGGGTTAACCGCTAAACCCAACAAATATCTGTTTTTTAAACAAAAAGTAAAATTTCTCGGCCATATCCTTACTCCAGTTTTAAGTCGGATTGAGGTTGGACCTTTGTGAGGTCTCACGTGGGTAGGAAAAGAACTTTGTGGCTGCAGAATTCGGACTCTGGCAGTGAAAATTGACTTTGGCAAAATTCGTGATTGAACTCTTGAAATTTTGAACTTCACATCATCAGTGAAGAAGTATATTTTTATTGGGCAAATACTTTGGACCCCAAAGCTATAGTCGCAAGTGTTAGGCTCCTGCATGTAAGTGTGTTGGCACCCAGATCGGGAAGCAGAATCTGCAGCTTCGCCAAAGGAATTACAGATCAGTGGATAAATTTTGTGTTTGAATTTTTGGTTGCTAAATTTGTAGAAATTTCGGAAAGAATGTGTTAGGACGATTATGGTTTCTTTTGTTGTTGGCTTTGTTATAATTGTTTAAAAAATTGCTTAAAGTGATTTGGTAAAAGAAAACTCATAACTTCAGTTTGGATTGTTAAGAGAACAAAATACTTTGAATTTTGTGTGAATTTGGATAAAAAAA
>JAHWFP010158291.1:0-10462 GCA_023313725.1 Lithobius niger | reverse complement strand
AATCGTTTTATTGTAGATATTGTTGGCCCCATCCGACCCTCTAGTAGAGGTGGTTTTAAATATGTTCTATCTTTCCTCGATCCGGCAACAAAGTTTCCCGAGGCCGTGCCCCTTAATGAGGCCAACAGCCAAAGTGTAGTAGACGCCCTCCTCGGCATCTTCTCGAGGTTAGGCTTCCCTTCTGAATTACAATCGGATTTAGGCTCGCCCTTCATATCCGCCCTCACCACTTTATTCCTTGAGAAGTGTGGAATTAAATGTGTCAATTCAAGTGTGCATCATCCACAGTCCAACAGCGTGGAGCGATTTCACAGAACCCTCAAAGCGGTGCTGAGAGCGGTTTGCCACGAGCATCCCCAAGATTGGGAACGATGCCTCCCCGGTGCTATGTTTGCACTACGTATTGCTCCTCACGAGAGTACTGGATTTTCACCTGCAGAAATGGTGTATGGCCGCAATTTAAAAGGCCCACTTGAGCTTGTCAAAAGCCAATGGATTGAACGCGATGTTCACCCATCCGTTCTTGAGTATATCCTGGATTTACTCCAGAGGTTCAAATACTCACGGGAACTCTCACAAGAGAATATTGTGAAGAGCCAGTTAAAAAACAAAAATTACTATGACCGTAAGGCAGTTGAACGTAAGTTCAAAGAAGGTGATAAGGTTCTAATCCTTAAGCCTGACCGAGCCAATAAGTTGGAAATTTATTGGGATGGACCCTGTGATGTGATTAAACGCTTATCAGATACCAATTATCTTGTTAAGAAGTCCCATGGTTCTCAAAAGGAGACCATATATCACATCAACTTGTTAAAACCATATCTGCCTAGGGAAGGGTCAAGTAACCACACCTACAATGATGAACGTGAGTTTACTCACCACGACCATGTTTGGACAGGCAAACCTGGTGATGGCCATCTTAACTCCAAAGAAGCCATGAGTCTTTTTAAAAAGACAGGTGATTTATCAGAGTCGCAAATATCCGACTTGCTGAAAATCTTTGACCAAGTAGACGGTGTGTTTTCTACTCTGCCGGGTCGTACCGACCTTGTTACCCACGATGTGGAATTGGTCGATTCGCATATTAAGCCCTGTAAATATTATAGGCACGCGAAATTCGAACGTGACTTGATCGTCACTGAGATTGAGAGGATGCTCAGTCTAGGTTTAATTGTAGAAACCGACTCCCCTCATGGATCCCCCATGATTATCGTCCAAAAGGAAGACGCTAGCCCACGTCCTGTAGCTGACTACAGAGAGCTGAACACCAATACGGTAACTAAAGATTACCCAATTCCTAACATTGAGGAATGCATTGAGCGTGCAGCTAAGTGGAAGTTTATCTCCATCTTTGACCTTAACCGTGGATTTTGGCAAGTGCGCTTGACTTCACAGGCTTCAATGGCCGCCACTATCACTACCCCCATTGGGAAATTTGCTCCCCTAATGATGAATATGGGGATGAAAAACGCTCCATTTTGCTTTCAGAAGCTTATGGACCAGGTCACTCGTGGCATGGAGGAGTATGTCACTCCTTTTCAAGATGACACCGCAGTTGGTGCCGAAACGTGGCAACAACATCTAGACAACGTCTTTAATTTTCTCTTTGCTGTCAAGAAGGCCGGATTAACGGTAAATGCCAAAAAATCGCAGGTCGCTTGTAGCAAAGCTACCTTTCTTGGTCACGAGGTGGGTAATGGAACTCGCACTCCTTCTGAGGTGAAGGTTTTGGCTGTCCAAAAATTCGTGCGGCCACAAACTTAGAAAGATGTCCGTTCCTTCCTTGGTTTGGTTGGTTATTACCAGCGATACATTCCCCACTATTCCGAAATCTGTGCAAGCCTGACAGATTCACTGAAAAAGGATGCACCCGATCCCGTCTCATGGGATGATTCAAAGCAAACTGCCTTTGAAACTTTGAAGACTGCCTTAGTGACGTTTCCAGTCCTAAGAGCTCCCGATTTCAACCAAACTTTTATCCTCCAATGCGATTGTTCCGACCGTGGCATGGGCTGCGTGTTGTCCCAACAATTTGGAGAAGATGAACACCCCTGCCTTTACGTTTCACGTAAGTTAACAGCCCGTGAGCAAAATTACGGGACGACAGAAAAGGAGTGTGCTTGTTTGATCTGGTCTGTTGCTAAATTACGGCCCTACATCTATGGGACAAAATTTATCATAGAATCGGATCACAACCCACTTCACTGGCTCAAGCAAATGTCTGGCAAAAATCCCAGATTGCTTAGGTGGAGCCTCACCCTTCAAGATTATGACTACACTGTCCGGTACAAACCTGGCAAGTTACACTTAAACGCGGACGCGTTAAGTAGATATTTTGTTTAAAACAAGTTCTTAAACATTTTGTTTTCAGTACAAATTGACTGAAAATTAAATTTTAACTGCATTTTTAATTTTGTCATTTTGGTCTGTTGGGAGCTCATCCTGAAGCAACTCCCAGTTAATTCCCGTTTTGGCCTTCACACCTAAATTTTAAGTGCCTATGTTTACTCCTTTTGTCAATATCAACGTCTCCCTTTGTGGGAGAATATTTACAAAGATTGTAACGACACTATTTCAATGTTCATTAGGGACATTCTACGGGAGCTGCAATCTGTCCACGGTTGGCTCCTCTTTAAGTTTTAAACGAAATGGTTTTCTTCCCAAAAAAAACCGTCTGTCTCACCTCTGAGGGCAAAAAGTTAACTCCGTCGTTAAAAGGTTGTTAGTTTTTATCCACAAAACTTCCCAGTGTTGTATTATTATATTTAAGTTATGGGTCTTATCTCAAAATCCTTCAGTGTCAAATTCAGCATGTAAACAAGTTGTTTGGTAACCTTAAACCATTCTAGTGGTATTAGTTGCTGTTAAATAGAGCTGTTGTTCTTCTGCGTGTTCACAGAATATTCTCTTCTAAAAGTTATCGTAACCTAGGTTGAGGGTGGACGGCAAGGTGTTTTTGGCCGTCACACAGAAAAAAAAGACGCGGCAATTGGACAAAATCCGGACTTGTACGAACGATTAAGCAGCGGGACGCCTCATTTGACAGTATTCTTTTACAAAAACCCTAACTTTGTACTTTCACTTAAAAACTAGTGTGTTTCTTGATAAATGTCCTTTTGCCCCATTTTCAAATGCTTGTACGATATTCCTGCACCAAGCAGCGCGGACAGTATTTAGTTAATGGTTGCAAAAACAGTAATTCTTAACTTGTAACTTTTAATTTTGCTTAAAGTTCTCTGAGCCACAAAAACGTTGGTCCCCCAAAAATACAAAACGGCAAAGTCAACATTTATGTAAACAGTGTTTTATTTCATGTCATTTTTTTTTTCTTAATTTTGGCGGTCTTGTGTTCATTGCATATCTTGTATGCACTAACCTTTACATTATAGCTTTTATTCCGAGTTCTCAAGAACCCCGAATAAAATCCTGCGTCCGGGGGCGTGTAAACGAGCGCCATCGAAAAACGCCTGTTTTTCAAGAAAATTGAAATTTTTTTTCTTGACGCATCCAAAATGCCTCGCCGAGGCACCTCTGGCCTTTTTTTGTTAATGGACCGAATCATTCCAAATTTTCAACATCTATAGCTTGCCCAAATACAAGATGCTTGGGGAAGCCCAAATCCGGACTTTCAACCAGGAAGTACCAGTAATTTACGTTTGAAGATCACCCCAAAACCACATCGCACCTTCAACATGGCCGCCATTACTGAACTCTGTATTTTTGTATTTTCATTTTATCCTTGTTCTTTTCGGGCATAAAGCCCCAAACTCTAGCTTAGTTGTATTTTAGGAGAAAGGCACTAAACCTTGTGCCCGTGTACTGACAACCATTTTTAATGTGTGATATTTTTTATTGTGTTTGAACGATCGCAACTACTATGAAAAATTTCCACTTAGATCAAACATTGTCAGTTAACTTTAAAGTCAAACCTCCACTTTAACTTTATGCGTTTTAGCATAACATCAAGCTAGACTATTTATTCATTCATTTAGCCTTTTATAATAATCTTTTACCCCCAGAAACGCTGCCATTAGTCCAAGTAATTAGACATCGGCATTCTACCGGACACGAATTTTCAGTGTATATATGTTTATTTTAGTTCTCCTCTCAGCCCGACTGGAACCCAACCAAAACACTACTGATAGCTTGAACTACTATTAACTCCAAAAGAATTCTTACAAAGATCTGTTCCAAACAATTCCGTAAGTCAAACTGTGCAAAAATGTCGAAAACCCCTTTTTGCCCCCCTCCCCAGCCAAAATTAGTTGTGGTGTATAACACTGCAGTTTACAGTTAAAGCTTATAAAAATTTAATAGTAATGTTCTCTGCATTACCCAAAGCCAAGTAATAAGCTTTAACAAGAGCCAATTCACGTTGCAATCATGTAAATATGAAATCCGTAGCCAATAATTCAAAATAGAGGCCTATTTCCGAATGTTCAATTGAGTTAAAACTCAAAACCGGCCTGTCTTTTCCATCCCTACTCCTTCAAACGGCTCTGCACCCAGTTCCTTTGTTCATCCGACTTCTCCTCCCACTTTCTATTGTTCTCGAGGCCCTCAGCCAATCAGACCCTCGTAGCTACCCCGCGAGTCCGCGCTTACTTCCGGTAATGTGCATAAAACCCCAGCCCCAGAATGCATAGTTAGCACAGCTCACAGATCTCCAGCTAGAGAAGGGTCACGCCAGTCGAGAGTGGAGACGCCATGTCCGTGGGATGCCATGCCGGGCAAAATGGCAGTGGTTCGTATGTTTGTTGTTAGCTTTTGAAAATTTAATTTAGGACCCCCAAGTCTAAATTCTAGTTTAAATTCGTAACTTAAACTCTCTCTAGCTAGGGAATATTATGGTGGTGACGCCTGTAGCGGCATCTTAGGTTTCTCACCCCATAACGTCAGAGTGGTTCTCTTACTAAAAACCAAAATCTTTATTTATTTTAAACATTAATTCAAATAACTGACGGTTTGATCTTTGTGTGGGATTCATTGGTTATTCACTCCAGACGGACTTTATAAGTAGCCGAGGCTTTTATAATTTGAGGAGTTGACTTGTAAACAGCAACTCTGGGAGGTTTAAGGCTCTGTTTTATCACTTAGAAACAAAACTGTGAAACGGTTGATCTTTCATGCGTGTTTGAAACATACTGTTTGATAGATTGTAACCAGCCGAGGCTGTTCAATCTTGCGGACGACTCTGCGGAGCGTTCAGTATTGCTTTTTCTAGTCGAAAAACTTAATTGATTGTTCATTCAAAACACAAGTGTCGTTTTGTTGTAAAATCGTGTGAATTGCTACAATGTAAATTCAAACTAGTGCTTTTTAAATAAGTTTGTTTCAAAAGCTCTCGGGCAAACGTAATGTAAAGTGTTATATTCATTCTCTGTTGTTTAAAATAAAAACCAGGAGTTTTTAACTTCAGTTCGTTTGCTAGTCGATTAACTGTTTAAGTGTAAATAAATATGTAAACCATTTTTAGTTTAGCTCTTGATAAACGGTTAAATTTCCATCGCTGGTGGCAGTGAAATACCAGCAGTATTAAGGTTAGGCCCCTTTAATTTAGGACCCTGCGCTCCATCCCCCATGCTGGGACTGTAGCCCTTGCTGTGCTTATGCCGCAAAAGTCGCAATAATCACCGCAACACCTTAAGCTGAATCTCCGTGTCAAACCAGGAAACCGGAGGCGCTACAAGCACCTGAGCCGTCGTAGCGTCCGCCGTTACAGTCCCGTGTGGTACTGTAACTTCAGCCGCACGTCTGACAAGTTATGGCTACCCGGAATAATAAATACTGTACTAGGACATCAAATCTATAATGTCCTAACACAAACTAACGTAGTAGTGCATAAGGCAAGATGTCACTTACGATTGAGAGAGGTTGAAAGCACTAACATCTAAGACGCGGTAGAGCCGTTGTCTAAGCTAAGTCACGATAACTTGCCAAACGCAGCACAAAAAGCAGCGAATTCAGCGATGAATAATAATTCCGCTAATTTGTCAAATCCGCCCGAAAGTAAGCGTTCTTCCACTTCCAAACCAAGTCACGTTGTTGTCACGCCCAATTACAGAACGAGGAAATCAACTGGTTCCCGTCCTTCCAGTTTGTTTACGCCTCCGTCAAAGTCAATGTCACATGAGTGCAGGCGTACCGAGCCTGGCAACAGCCAATCAAAATCGGACAGACGTCATAAGCATGATAGTCTGTCACTTCAGCCAATCGCCGAAAAGCCGGTACGCGGTGTCTCCGTTGAAAGTGTCGTTGAAAAAGCTTTGCTTCTTCCGTCAGCGTGTCCCCCTGTGGACAAAATGTAGAAACTTGATAGCGTTGTAGATTCCGACACTATTCAGCACACTCTAAAACCAGTAAACAAAAATAAATCCAAACAGAAAGTAATTTCGCCAATACAAGAAATTGCTTCTGAAACCCAAGCTAAAAAACGTTCTCCTGACTTGGGACGTCATAAACGAATAAAAACAACACCTAACCGTTTGAATTTATAACTTAAAAACCGCAACTAATGCAACTGTAACTTCATTGTATTGTTAATTTGTTAATTGTTAACCCAATAGGGGGTTATTTTTAAATTGTGCCGTACTGGGAAAAATGTCGCGTTCTTAGTTATATGTGCCCTGAATCGACAAGGTAAATTTTAAACTGTTGTCGTGAGACAAAAATGTTATGTCAATGTTATTCGAAAGGTGTGGTGTACCTACCTATTGTAAGAGGGAGCCAAAGTCGCTAGCATATTGCATGGTCTGTAAGTCATGTGACAATCCCTTTACAAGGGAATGTATTGTAAATAAACAGGCCACACTTTAACCTAAAATAGAGTCACTTCTTGCCATTTACTATAACCCCTTAAGGCAGTGAACCTGTAGGCTTAGTAGCTAAGACGTGCTAAAGGAAAGTATATCACAAATGGCGACGAGGGTAAAAGGACCTCTCTCTTAAAAGACCTAATGATGGTAACATGCATTAGGCATGAGTTTTATTAGACAATTTTTCATCGTCGGGGTTTGAAGGGAGGGCCGAAAGAAATCGGCTACAGTGCCATCCCGGGAAAAGCACCACGGATGAAGTTTCTACAGCAGATGGACATTCAGTGGTTATAAACTCCAAGTAAAAAGGTACTGTAAAACTAAACATGCAAATCAATGTGCGCGGCTCCATCCTAAGCTTAAATTGTGAAAAGAAAAGGCTTCGTTAAGTTGGATGGGCGGCCATAGTGTTGTGTGTGCCGTAGTATAAAGAACTAGGTTGTAAAAAAAGGCAACTAGTAGTTTAAAAATGGTAAAAGTTGTAAAAAAGGCAACTAGTGTTTAAAAAGTAATTTAATGTTGTGTAAGGACAACTAAGTAAAAGTAATTTAATGTTGTGTAAGGACAACTAAGTAAAAGTAATTTAATGTTGTGTAAGGACAACTAAGTAAGAGTAATTTAAGGTTGTGTAAGGACAACTAGTAATGAATTTAGGGTTGTGAAAGGACAACTAAAAGTTATGAATTTAAAAGTTGTGTAAGGACAACTAAAAGTTAACGATTTAATGTTGTAAAAAAGGCAACTATATTGAAATGGATTAAGACTTACTAAGTTAAGGTTATCAGTGAAAGGACAACATTTAAGCTTCATTTAGAAGTTTCTGAAAATTTTGCATATAATTTAAAGATGTAAATGTTGTAAAGCATATTTATTTAAGACAGTATTATAGATACGTCTATTTAAGCTAAAAGTGTAAATGGTGTTAAAAGCATATTTACATAGTATGAAGATTAATGACAGTTTTTAAAGATATGTCAAGCTTATTTAAAATCTTAAGCATGGTATTAAGTTATTGAGCTGGTAACATGTAAATTACAAATATTCCTAGTATTCATTATTATTTTAGTAGGGGTGATGGGTATCATGCTTTGCAGTAACTAGCATTGCCTGTGTATTATGCCTTACCTTTTGTGGTTGAACTAACATGTTCGTTTAGCCTACTTTACGTTGAAAGACTTTAAAGCTGAAAGGAGTTTTAAAATGAAAAAAGATACTCGTGGAAGGTATAAAATGAAAGGAGTTAAAAATACCAATGCCCGGTAGTCTACTTTCCTTGTAAAAGTAAAATAAAACTGAAAAGAGTTTTATGTGGTACCAGAAAGGTAGGGGAAAGGAGGTTGCATTTTATAAAGAAGCAAGCAGTGATTAAACTAGGTTATAACAGCTTATATGAAATTATATTGTCTTGGTGAAAGAGTATGAAGTTACAAACTTTGCGTAATGCACATTAAAGTTTTGCAAAAGGAGTTTTCTTATGCAAGCAGTGTCTTTGAACATTCTCACGTATTGTTCGATTTTGAGAGTAGAGGATTTTATAACTAATTATACTTGTTCAACTAACAAATATCCAAAAAGAAGTGAAGTCTCGTTAAGTGGTGTCTATTTTAGAATTTTACATGGCCTTACATGGGGGCTATGTTCGAATTTATTTATAGAAGCATGGTTGCAGTTAATAGCTAGGAGTGGATGTTAAAATAAATTACTAAAATATTTGCCTGTTTAAAAGTTGCCGTATTACTAAAATACCGTAATGCTAAAAATGCCGTATTGTTGATGCGGTTATTTGTTGAGTTACACTAAAATGTTCGTAAATTTGGGAGTAACTAAGTATTTTTACAAAGCTAAGCTCTTACGAGAAATTGGACCGTTATATTAAAATTAAGAATTTAAAATGTAGCGGAGGTGAGCAGTTGTTGTGGATTTGTAGCCTACATTTATTTTATATTGTAAATGGCCGTCCATCCAAAAGTAACACCATCATAAATGCTAGTACGAACTATCGTCGATTTATTAACTATCTCCGTCGTAAGTTCACTTTGCGAAAAGAAAATGCCATCGCCTAATTTCGTTGAAGCATTGTCTAGTTCCGAAGTTAATACCGTTGAAAAATCACCATGTTAAAAGTGAACTATTCCGAGAGAAAGCGCTATCGTATTTCACCGAAAAACACTACGTTAATAACGAAATTAGGAAGAATTATTCCGTACAAGTGCCTACCCGCAATTTTAGACGCACCCGTTCATGAACTAAATATTCAGTGTTAAAAGCTACCCTAAGCTAACGTTCACTTACTGCTAGTAAGGGATGAACTGTGTCAAGATTGCATTTTGCTGCGAGCGCGAGCCATTGCTGAAAAATATTTGCGTAGTCTGGCACTGCGGTAATAATTGCCGTTTTTCGACCGAAATAAAATCCAAAATCCGTCCGTTGCTGCACTGATTTTGAGAAAACGATCGATAAATATTCACTGTCGTTTAGCCAATCCGAATGATGCGCCAATCAGATTGATTGGGGGAAGGTGGAGTGATGTTCAAGTTTTAACCAATCATGTGTTTTCTACTTTGCGGTGACTTCCACTTTCAGTTCCGTTCGGCGTCGGCGATGATTTGATATTGTGTAGCGCCATCTAGTGACGAATCTATGCATCAAGGTGACAATGGTTAAGGCCCGCTGAGAAGTTTGACTATGTGATTGAAGTTTCAGTGGTGTAAACGATGTCGTGGTTGTGCGGCGGTAAGCGCAATGATCTATAAAAAAAACTTATTACGGAAATTCTTTACCTGAATAAAATGAATTGGCAAGAGCTAAGAACTGATAAAATTAAAGAGCCAAAAGAAAATAATTTGAATTTAATTGGAAGAAGTGATGATGAATTTAGTTATTGAAATTCTACCTAGGATTTTGTGCTGGCCGATTTTCTCTTGTTTTTTTCTCTTGTATAGGTCATGGGAACCATTTTATGAAAAAGTGGCGAAGAATTTTGAAGACCAAAAGATTCAATATGCGTCTTCTGGAGAAGAAATAAATACATCATGCTAAAAATAAAGAAATGAAGCTCTATTTATGAAGAATAAATTTTGTTCGTTGATTTTCGAATAAAATTTTATAAAATAGACTTTTGAGATTTGAAAGTTTGAGGAAAATTATATATTGTATGTTAACTTTCATACATTATTTTAGTAGGGGTGACTGTGGTGTACCTACCTATTGTTAGAGGGAGCCACAGTCGCTAGCATATTTCATGGTCTGTAAGTCATGTGACGTTCCCTTTATAAGGGAATGTATTGTAAATAAACAGGATGATGTTGTAAGATGTTCAACAAAACCTGTAGCCACATGTTGCTGCAGAGATCCAAAGTGCTGCCGATAACCCGGAAATTTTCTTCGTAAAAATTCTAAGAAATTTTCGACAAAAGTTTGGGAAAATTACTAAATTCAAAAGTTGCAGCAAAAATAAATTGTTGAACAGTGCCATTAATATCTCTTAAAAAATAAAGCAAGTAAAATGTTTCAAAACTGTACAAATGTAAGATAGTCATCAATTTTCACACTATTCTTTATAATATTTTTTTTCTTCAGACTATTCTTTAAAATATTTTTTCTTGAGTTTTGAATATGTTAAATTTAAGTTTCTAGCTTTCAAAAAG
>JAHWFP010158290.1:765-11920 GCA_023313725.1 Lithobius niger | reverse complement strand
GAAGGTACCCCGTGCACACACCTTGGTATCGAAATATTAGTGTTTTAGTTCTTTTATCGCATGTGCTTATGGCTCTAGTTTATTTTATAAACAGTGCTGCACAATACTACTCCTGATGTTATTGTCGTTGCAGTGTAACTCGGAAGCGCCGTATGCATTGAGGATGACCGTTTTAATCCAGTTTGCAACCATTTATGGAGTTGCTCTTTTTAAAAGGTTTGAAGATCTGGTTTCGTCCCTTGCGATTTTCACTGGTCTCAGTTCTCTTTAAATAATAGCTGAATGTTCAGGACCGGACATAGGAAGCGTTCGGGTTCGTTGTCAATCAACATTGAAAGTGCCGGTATGGTAATGGTTTGGTTTGGCATGGAAGGTCTTTAAGTGTCGGCGCAAAAAGAGTCCCTTGGAGTTAGATAAGTTGCTTCGAAGTTATTGGAGAAGAAGCAATAAGCCGGGTCCATGGAGAGAGCTTTCATTCCACTACAGCGTAGGCTCGTGCAAGCGTGAGTAAGAATACTGTTTTGCGAGTGAGAAGATGAAGGTTGCAGTTTTGGAGTGGTTCGTTCACCGTGTTGAAGCTTGGGTTGAAGCCGATGAAAAGAGGATTCATATCGCGGCAGTCAGGGGCTCCCTTGGCGAAACCGGGAGACTCCGTGCATGAAGCAGAGAGCGGCATCCCGCGGAGCTTGAAGCGACTTGTCAGCGAGAAACCAGAGGTGGCAATGGTGGGGCTGCGACTCCACTTGGTGAGATTGATCGCCTCTTTCGGCGAAAGGGTGAGACATCTTTTGGCAAAAGCTGGAGCTTCTTGGCGAGGCCTTGAGCTCCAGATGGTGATGAGGAAGTACCGTTCAAAGCAAGGTTGAAGAGACTGTCAACGAAATGTGAGGTTTCTTCCAGAAATCCGAGGCTTCGTGTGGAGAAGCTGGCTACTCCTTTCGGCGCTAGATTGGGGTAATTCGGCGACACTTGGAGCTACGAGCGGTGACCCGAGGCTTCAACGAAGTCGTCGGCGTCTTTCGACGAAAGCTGGAGGCAAATTTCAGCGAAAGCTGGGAGCTTCTTAGAGAGGTCTGGAGCACCACACGACGATGATGGGAGAGCTGTTCAAAGCAAGATCGAAACGACAGTAGAAGATAAGTGGTGAAGCAGGATGCTTTTATCAGCAGAAGATCAGAATGATTTCGGCGAAACTTGGAGATGCGAACGGGAAGAACCCGTGGCTTCATGGAATGAGGCTTCTCAAAGGAAACTTCTTTCGGCGAAAGCTGGAGGTTTGTACGGTGAGCAGGAGATTCCTTCCGGCGAGGTGACGAATGGAAACGGGGAGTTTCCAGTCAAAACTTGCGGTTCAACCGGGAAACTGGAGTCATCTGTAGAGAAGCAAGAATGTCTGTCGGCGAAAGGCACGAGCTTCTGACGGTGGCGGTCCATGCGGCTGCAAGCAGTGATCACCGGAGGTTTCACAGAAGTGGGAGGTTTCTTTCGGCGAAAGATGGAGGCCTCTACGGTGAGTGGGTGAAGTAACGACGAAATGGAAAATGGGAGTTTCTTGTCGAAACTTGCTGTTCTGGGAAGACTAGAGTCGTCTGTGGAGAAGCAGGGGTGTCTTTTAACTCAGTGGGAAAACTTCTTCCGGCGAAGCAGGGAGCAATGGTTGGAGGCAGAAGATGGGAGGCGTCTGATGGGGAACCAGGGTGTCTTTCGGTAAAAACTCGAGGCTTCTGTCGATAGTGGTTCATGAGGCTGTTAGTCCAGACAGCTAGAGGCTACCCGGAGGAGGGGGGGGGGGGGGGTAAGCTAGAAGCTTCAACGATGGGAGGAGAACTTCTTCCGACGAAGCTGGTAAAACCTGCGGAGAAACGAGGGCGACTTTTGGCGAAAGCGCTGGTTGCAGACAATGGCAGCATGCAGCTAAAGGCGAAATGATGGCACCATGTCATGTTGACGAAAATAGGCCCAGTTGGGAGAGCCTTTGCATTAAACTAAAAAGCCGGCCTGTGAGAAAACGATGTTAACTTCCGTTTATTCCACATCCTGGAATACAGCTTCTTAAAGTGACCCAAGCTGAGTCTCTTGGTTCAAGTACAGAAGAAAAAGCTGACAACATGTCATCTTAACGCAATAAACAATAACAAGCAGTAGTACAACGCCCTCTACAGGCCTACACACAAGTAAGTCAAATACATCTAGCAATTATACATAAGCACACCAAGGGTGCCTCAAACATGGCGGATCCTGAGGCTGAATGACTCTGAGGCTCATGACCTTGTGGCTCAGTCCCTGGTAAACAACTAAATGGCTGTTTCCAGTGAATTTGCGACGTACTCACCGCCAAGCGAGATCTTTCCACCTGTCCTCGCAAATTCTGAAGTTGCACTCTTCCTCGAACTTCCTGCTACGAAAGGAACTTGCGTTGGGTACTTACTATAGGAAACAGGCTTTGGGCCTAATGCAGGCGAAGCGAACAGATCTTCATTTCAAACTTATATTTTGTTTTTAATGACGATACCACATTTGTTAATGCTCCTTAAAATCTGGGTGCAATATTCACTGGGCTAAGTTGGCTTCTTTGATTTTGGTGGATCTACTGCTGCGCTTTGCCGGCCTTTTTCTTATTTTAGCTTTTTTTTAATGTAGGCCTATGCTATGTGTCAAATTTATGTAACAAGCTTTCGTTTGCGCCACCATTTACTTTCTGATTTAGCTATTTGTAGCCTCTTTTCACAGCCCACACTAAAGATGTGGGTCATCGCTCCTAAGTAAAAATAAAACAGCACGTATAGTCACCGCTGTTTGAACCGCTGGCGATAATTCTCACATTGTTTACAGGAACTGCTGTGCAAAATGTAGTACGTATATTAAAAAATTAATAGTAAGGCATTTAACTGCAAGCCAAAAAAATCACCAGTACGATAGTTTTTAACAATAAGCAGAAAATTCAAAAGGTTCACAATACTGCACCTGGTATAAGACTAGACACTGCAACCAACGAAAATGTTGAGTCACACACCTACATCACACACTGCAACAGGGGATCTCTATTATATAATCTAAAAGAAACAACTATTACAATTGTAGGTCAAAAATATGTTAGCTTTCAGGCCTAGTTGTAGGTTTTAGGCCTAATATTTAGGGTTTAGGCCTAATATTGACCTCCGATCTAATTTCGTAAGTTGCAGCTAACAACACTGGGTCGAGAGTTAGGCCTATACTTCCATGCAACACGGTTTCGGGTTCAAGATTTCACGTTACCGTGGCAACGAGGATTCTTTAAACTAAGAGAGGCAGACATATTATTGTTTTGTGCTTTGGTGTAAATACGTCGTCTGCTCTAAACATTCGTTTTATATACACCGCTTCGCCTTGATACGACGATTTCAGGTTTCATATTCAGGATTCCCATTGCAAGTGTAGACGCCGCTTTTGTCGCCATGCTGAACTGAATTTCTCCAAGCATTCTTTTTTCAAATAAAAGTAATATATGTCGTTAACGGAACCTTTTGTTTTTTATAGTTGCGTTTCTTCCTATAGTGGTTAAGTGCAACGAAGCAACCAACATTTAATTTGCCGTATTTTTTAAATTTTATTTGACTACCACCAGCGTGGTATCTGGCTTCGTCGGAATTCCTTAACTATTCAGGATTCCAAATTTACAATGGTGAGTGTTAGAAATAAATTCGAAAATATTGTAATTTCTTCCGTAATAATTGTTCGATTTACGGCAAATATTGGCTCAGCAATACTTTTGGGGGTAAAAGCGATGTACAAAATTTCATTCCAATCCGACCTTTCTTTTGGGCTCTACCCAAACTAAAAAAGTGCAATCAACCAACCAACCAACCAATATTTTGTAATTTCATGTCCGCTATAGGCTACGCTTCGCTCTCTTTGCTCGCTCGCTCCACCAATTAACTGATCGACCGCGATAAAAATTGGCGATAGCTTTTAGTTCGTACGACTGAGTTCAAAGTTTACTAACAATTGCAACATCATGAGCATATTTTTGTTTTTTACTCTAACGTTGTGTTCGTTGAAAGCTGACTTTTACCTCAGCATGTAGGCTATCGTTACCGTACTTGTTACCAGACAAAAGAAAAGACAGATGGAGCGATGGAATGGCTCAAATGGAAGAGCTTTCCAGTGGATTGCATTGAATTGCTAATGAAAAGTATCCCGTTTTGTGTCTCTTTATTGTTTATGTGTTTATCGTTGCAACTATAACACACGTAAATCTTTACTAGTTTGACGAAATTTGACAACAGCGAAGATGTCTTTTATTACAGTATATTGTTTGGGACCTAGAAAGGCCTACAAAATAACAGACAATCGATATTAATAACTTTCCTTTTGAATAAAAATGAACAAACAAGAAACGAAATGAACAAAAGATATCATCCCTACATTAGTTTGTTCTCACTGGCCAAGTCGGTAACACCATTGATCTGCTACAGCTAATTTTTAACGTTGACGTTTACTGTTTATTATCAGGAGTACATAAAGTTCAACAGGAATAAAGAGTAAAGAAGTATGATTCAATACACTGTATGATCGGGTCCACAATTAGAATGCAGGCAATCACATACTGACGATCGGGATATGCAGCTGTTCAAAGCAATAGTCCCAGTAACACTAAGAAGTATCAGTCAATACACTGTATGATCGGTTCCACAATCAGAATGCAGCCAAACACAGATCGGGATGTACACATTGTACAGGCGCTCAAAAAAATAGTTCCACTTATAGTAAAAGAAGTATAATTCAATACATTGTATTGGCGGTTGCCCAGGTAGATTCAGGCAATCACAAACTGGCGATCGGGATGAGCAGCCGCTCAAGCAATAGTCCCAGTTACAGTAAAGAAGTATGATTCAGTACACTGTATGGTAGGTTTCACAATTAGAATATCGCCAATCACAAACTGATGATCGGGATATGCAGCCATTCAAAGAAATAGTCCCAATTACAGCAAAGAAGTATGAGTCAGTACACTGTTAATCGGGTCCACGATCAGAATTCAACCAATCACAGAACGGGATGTACAGCCACTCAAAAAATAGTCCCCCTTACAGTAAAGGAGTATGATTCGATACATTGTATTGGCGGTTACAGAGGTAGAATGCAGGCCATCACAAACTAGCGATCAGGATGCGCAGCCGCTCAAAGAAATAATCCCAGTTACAGTACGGAAGTATGATTATAAAAACTGTATGGTCGATTCCACAATTAGAATGCAGGTAATCACAAACCTGCGATCGGGATGTGCAACCACTCATAGAAATATTCCCAGTAACAGTAAAGCAGTGTGATTCAATACACGACATGGTCGGTTCCACAATTTAAATGCAGGAAATCACAAACTGACGATCGAATGTGCAGCTGCTCAAAGAAATAGTCCCAATTACAGTAAAGAAGTATATGACGCAGTTCAGTGTATGGTCAGTTCCACAATTAATTAGAGTGCAGGCAGTCAGAAATCGACGATCACGATCTGCAGCAGCTCAAAGAAATAGTCCCAGTTACAGTAAAAAGAAATATGATTCAATACACTGTAGGTCGGTTCCCAATTAGGATGCAATCAATCACAAACTGACGATTTGGATGTGCAGCCGCTCAAAGAAGTAGTTCCAGTTTAAATTTCCAGAACGAGACATGAACATAATTTAAACTGGGACTGTATATTTCTTTGAGCGGCTACGTATAGCCTGATCGCATTGTTGTATTCACCTACATTCTCATTGCGGACGAGACAATAGCATTTCACGACACATGTGATTATCACGACCTTTCATGTGTAGATTATCTAGACACACGCTAGTGTGTCGCCGCCAAGTAACAGTATATCATCCCATTGTAGACATCCGATTGTTAAAAATTGATTGTTAATGGTAAAAAGGCTGCTCACTAGCAGACATGTGTCTGTTAACTGTAAGCAATTGAGAGCATATTTCGCATGTTGAGGATAAATCCCAATGCGACAAAAATGTTTCAAATTGTGGAAAATGCAAGGGGAAGGGTCAGAGATTAAGAAAAACTAAAATTTAAAGGATGAGTGAACACCAATCATAGTTTAAAAGATGCGTCAATAACGTTGTTTTTATGTTACTGTCTTTTATTCCCATGTTAAATCCCCTAGACTTTTTGCTCATGACTAGCGCAAAATTGAGAAGGCCTACGTACCTGAACTTTTGCACACGGATGCATAGTGATCTGAGGATGGTCCTTTTGTTGATTTGGGGGTTGTAGGGGTCAGGACAAATGCGTGGGAGGGTATTCACACTCACCGCGGGCGAATTTAAATTTCGTTTCTTTTCCAAGTTGCAACCAAAGATTTTAAGCAACAATGGCGTGAACAATCAAGACTGGTCCTTAGATTTATTGTAAAAGCCTGGACGAACTAAAAACTGAACTGTAACGAAGACAAAATAAAGAAACAGTAACGTTGCCGTGGATTGCGTAAGAATAAAGGGATGCGCGTTAGATGATGGTTACGCAACAATACGAGCATACACGAGCTAATGGATTTTTTGTTAATAACCCAAAAATAAATTGCTTCGCATTCTGCTGTTTTAGTAACAGCGACCTTCGGGGGTTTCTGTATGACTAAATGAGACCGAAATCTTGAAAAATTAAGAGGAAGGTGAAGGGCTACTGATGTTTTTAAAACATGATTTTTATCTTTTGATGATGTGTTTAATGGCCCGTTGCAGTGAGTATGGTTTATACAGTTGACGATGTATCCTACGATACTGAGACGTGATTTTAGCGATGTGCCCTCTCTTTGTTAACTTCCGGTAAGGTTTCAGTGGTCCCTCTGGGAATCTTTTCTTACCGTTTTGTTCATTTTACTGAGCAATAAACACGTTATTATATTATAAATGCTGTTTTTTTATGGCTTGTGAGTCTTCAGGACCTGTCAGTGGGCCCCATGATGCCGTTTTGTACGTCATGCACTCACACTGAAAGTTTTTTGTGCATTCTGAAGGAGCTATGCATTAGCGATACACATCGACGTCTCCAGTTCAGCCTCCATGAGAATTGTTGCTGAAACTGTTATCGGGCGGAACTTGATGTGATGGATGATCGATGGTTCAGTTGAAGGTGATGGAGTAATTTACAATAAAAAATAAAAATTCCATTAATGATACAATATGTCAAATTTAAGTTGGCCTTTATGCGTCTTGATTCAAGCATCTCGAGTCTGGTAGTTAAGTGAGTGGAGACTACCAATTGATTTTGTAAATCTACGTTGCTCTCGCTAAATGACTTCAGTGTCCTTCAATACAAAAAAAAGCGACCATACTGGACTAGCGTATCTAGAATTGGACGGACATGCTCCTTGTATTAACATACACCCTTATTTTGCTCTTACAAAGTATCTATATATCAAGACACGCGCTAGCGTGTTGCCGCCAAGTTGTTGTTTAATTGTTGTTGTATTGTTGTTGTTGCCTGAAGACGACAAGCGTAAGCATTTGTCTTTATCTGAAGCAAATTGATTTTATAGACTACAACGAGTAGTTGGATAAAATACTTGTATGCGACAAAAACGGCTGCAAATCTGTTGGACAATCAGACATTACGTCCCTATAATGTAGGGCAACGGTTTTGGTTCGTCAGACAACCCTTTCTAGGAAATAATTGCTACCAAAGATCGTTGATAATGTGTTGGCTAGCTAACTAGCTAGCTACTAGTGGACCGGAAGTCATGTTAATTTCCATAGACTTTAAAAAGCCGATTGTGAAGGACTCAGAAGACCTTTTGAAATGAAAGTTGTTGTGAGCATTCGGCGACATTAATTATGCATACCTATAATAATAATAATAAAATTTTGTTGCAAACGCAAACGGACTGGCAAGGACCTGGTGCTCGCTAACTGCCATCCGATGGTGGTTTGGTGGTTTGGGAATGTAGGGTCCTTGGGTTAGTGACCTAACTGGCGAGTTGGGGGACTATGGTTTGTTAAAGTATTGATCATAACCCTATAAGTATTATTCGGTATTGTTAAAAACATTGTGTCGGTCGCGTATCTCGTGTATTTGCAGGTGCATATTAAGCGCTGGTCGGTTTACCGGAAATGGCGTACTGTAATGCTACATATGGGTGTAACGTAACTCCTCCATACTAACTAGTAAGTTAAACTGTTATTGCTAAAGAAAATTTGCTTACCCATAAACAAACAGTCAACAAACAACCAACATGAGTATTATTTATCTGAAATGTGTAGAATTAATACCTGGCTGCGAGTAATTAGTTATTTTTAGTTTGCATTAAAGGAAATTATTCGACTAGAAAATAAAAACATTATAAAACCAACAATCATAAAATCACTTACCACTACAACTGATACCTAAACAATAATCATTGCCGAAAATTACCAAGTGTAAAACTTCAATACACCTGGCAACCAAAAACGTAAAGAAATCACCAAATGACCTGCTGTCACGACATGTATCTGGCTTGCATAACTTCTCCATACTAAATATAAGTTGCATCGTTATTGGGAAATAACAAAATCCGTCAGACCCATCAACAAACAGCTTTAGAAAATAAATACCATTTCGTTTGATGCTTAATGTAAGGTTGAACTGATCCGAAGTCTCAAACAGCAAAGGACCACAAATAAACTTTTCTGTAAGGTCTCGTATACTGCAGTGTTGTTGTACTATTTAGTCCACGTGAAACCTTACTGCTGTAGTTAAATGTTTTTACCCTTTTATCTGAAATGTGCAATTTCTGTAGAATTAATACTTGGCTCCTTTCTGCGAGTAATTAGCTATTCCTAGTTTGCTTTAAAAGAAAGTATTTGACTTACAAAATCCAAACTCCACAAAATTTTAAAATCAAATCAGTTACCCAAATAACTGATAGCTACACAAAAGTCAACACCGAAAGTGTTGTAAAGTCCAGAAGTAAAGCTTCAGCAAGGTTACAACCAAAAAAGTAAAGAACCCAGAACATCATAAATCACAAAAAAAGTAACGTTAGGCGCAGCTACCAAAAGTCCTGATCAAAAACAATAAATTGTAAGCAAAAAGCCCGCTAAGTTTCAGCCATTGAACGTCTGTGGTATCAAAACCGAGTCAAGTTTCCAATCATCAGACACGCAACGCAACTTTAAAACTTGGCACATTGCAAGTCTTTCGTTTGGAAGACCCAAGATGCACAACCAGCATCAAAATAAGCGCTAGCTCATTATTGTTGTTCTTGTTGATGTTTCATTGTTGTTTCACGCACACGAAGTGAAATAACAACATCAAAGTTAAAACGATAAATCGGTCACTCCAACGATCAATCTGCTCTCGGTTAAGAAAAACTATTTACGAACTGCAAAATCGGTAGCAAATCGCGGAGGTTGCGATTTTCGTAACGTCAGGAAGGGTTCACAAATAATACTGCGTTATAAACCGCACTGAAAGCTATAGTTTACAGTATAGCACGCTAGTCTGCAGTCCTTCAACAAAACACCACCATCTGAGTTATAAAACTTTATTGTAAATTGATTCAAAAAACGATATTGTAACAAAAAATCTTTAACATTATTTCGATAAAATTCACTGTATATATATTTACTTAAAAAAATAAGATATAGCCGTACTATTCAAGTAAAAAAAAAGGCTTGCATTGCGCTAAGTTTAAAGTTACGTTGTAAGTCTGATGAGTGGAAACTTGGCTCGTTTTTGATATCACAGACGTTCAACGGCTGAAACATGGCGGGTTTTTTGCTTACAATTTATTGTTTTTGGTTTGCATTCCTCCTGCTGTAATCTGGTGGCGAAGAGATTGTACTGTAATGTGGTGGTGAAACGTTTTACGCGTAGTGACGCTTAATTGTAATTAAAGACACATAAATCCCTCCGTTCTGGCCGCTTTACTCTGCGTCACCTACGCTAAAATATAGTTCAAACGACCGCAGCGCGCATTGCTCTACAACACTAGTCATACTCATTTCGGGGCCGCTGCAACGTGACACATCGTACGACCAAGTCGCAAACTTGAGCAAAGGATTAATTATCCTTCCTCCAGGGCCGCGGCTTGCCAGCGATGTGGCGGGAGTTATATACCGCTCGGACCGAGCCGTTTAAAACAAGCCTAATAACATTCACGCGCCACTACTGACATCTGCATCGTACCCTTAGACCAGCAAATGAAAGGTAAATCAGTTTATATAAGACTATTTCCGGTAATGTATCGAGTGAAACTGTTAAAATATACCGGAGGGAGTTATGTGCCTTTAATTCGCCATAGTTATTTCCCCGGCCGCAGTTGGAATATTTGCAACCCATGATTGTTGGGGGAGGGGGAGAGAGGGAGAACAGATTAGGGAGAAAAAGATCTGTGTGTGGGGTGACGCAGAAGTTGAAGGGACTATAGGATATTCCACATTTTGCTTTCAGAAAATCACTAGCGTGGATGTACGTATCCTTGCGCCGTGATGATGCAAGCATGTGTGTTGTAGTCAGTCTGTATAATACTAGGGATGGGTCGGTAACCGAAACCGAAACCGAATTTTCGGTTTTTACTGAAAACCGACACCGAAACCGATTCGGATTTTGTGTCGGTTTTTCGTACGGTGTCCGAAAATCAAAAAAATGATTTGTTGTTTTACATTTTTTTAAAAATAATTATCATTTTCTACGTATAAATGACAGCAAAGCTCTTAGCTATTAAAACGAAAATAGTAGACGAAAATGGTGCCACAGCTAGACCCATGGTCTATGACGCTGCTGAAAGTAAAAGCAGGAGTGAGTTGAAGCTAGTAATACTAGTGTTACAAGAAAAAAAACTAGAAATATCTGGTTGGGGTGGATGGTGGCAAAAACTGATACCGAAACCGAAACCGAGATTTTTTGGTCGTGAAAACCGAAACCGGAACCGAAATCAAAAAAATGAAACCGACCCATCCCTATATAATACACAACTTGAACTTAACAAATGATTAAGTAGGCAAAAGTTTAAATCATTGTACGCTTACATGTTTCGGGAGGGGAAGCTGGGGTTTTAACAGTTCAGAGAAAGTTATTTTTAGGCCTGAATTGTTGGATTCTTCAATTTTTAGCACAGATGATTTTATATTTTCGTTTAAGTTGCCCAAGGATGAAGGGTTAACCTTATTCGGATTGCCAAAAGAATTTTTTGGGGAGGTGGGGGGGG
>JAHWFP010158287.1:0-11014 GCA_023313725.1 Lithobius niger | reverse complement strand
CTAATTATGTAGATACTAAAAGCGTATTTGTAGAAGAGAATTGATCGAATTGCAGTGGCTTGGAATACTTGGCCACTTCGAGTGGAGACCGCACCTTCCCTATCAGGCGACAAAGGTGGTACTGGTGTGAGTGACACTGTCAACTAGCTCGGGTTTAAACATACCTTCGTTTTGATAACCATCGTGCACCAACAACATACAAAAATGCAATAAAAACCTATCCGCTTGAGATTCCGTGGCATACTTGTAATTTCCGTCACTTTTCAAAAGCCATTGCGTCTTTTAAACAGGACGGAAGGCCAAATGGGCTAGAGAAGTCTCAAACAAATCCGGGTGCAAACCTATTTATGTTAACTTTTAGACTTCCACGTCAGACTGCCTGAGCCGGGAATTGAACCATCACCGCAACTCCATAAGGCAACGCAAATAGATTTTCAATTTTGCACCCTTATTTATTTGGAATATGTCATTTAGACTCACTCCAGACACAGTTTAGGAGTAGCCGCCGAGATTTGTGGCGAAGATACGCCACCCAACTTTGTTGTATAATCTACTATTTGGCACGAAAAGGGTATATCGTTTGATCATGTTGAGGTGTCAATTCGGTTCGGCGTTTTCAGGTCAAATTTCAGATCGACAGTCGATGCTGATGTGTTTTCAGTGCTCGGTTCGGTCACAACAATTTAAATTAAACTAGCTGAAGCCCGTGCTCTGCACGGGTGGTGTTTGATGCACCATTTGCAGCATTGGGATGGATTGCTCCAGAGGCGGACTGGCAAGGTCGGGGGGTCGGGGATTCCCGACTGGCCTCTCGCCCTAGTGGCCTCTCAGCGGAAATAAATAAGTTAAAAAGGAAATTTAGTGTATTATTTTAATTTTTTTTTTTTTTGTAATACACGGTTACTCTTTATTTACTCTTGCTAAGTTTCAGACTTTTCGGCTGTACTTTCTAAATTAACTATTCACAGTTTGCAAGCAACGTTGGTTGTGTAAAAGCCTTTTTTGTCCTCTAAGTACGACTCAGAAATTTCAAGTTTCAACCACAGTAGGCCGCACTTTACTAGTTCCTCGCGTCATCACGATTAATGAATGAAAGAGCAGGACAGCTGCGCCTTCTATTGCACGGAAGTGCTCTTCAGGAAGTTAAAAAATGTACGTACGCATTCTGTCATGACATTAACACGCTGATCCTTCAGTTATTATTAGCCATGGCGGTTATAAGAGAAAGATAAAGTGAAGTTGACGTTTCTTCTGTCACGAAAATGAGCGAACCGATGAGAAATCTTCAATTTTCTTAAAGACGACGAAAACCGCCAAAATTGGTTATAAATAACGAAAGTCAGGAAGGTTGGAAGGCCATCTCGGTTAGAAACTATTTGGTTTGGTTAAGTCTGTTCTGCGCCCAGTCAAAAGAACCTGGATTTCGGTGGTAAAACTAAAACTTCTGCAGCTAGCTATATGACTGACACTTAAGGCTATCTAAGCGTGTGAAGGTAAGCCCTAAATTTTGCCTACTCCTTACTTTTGTAAGTTGCAGTGGATTCCCATTGAGAATGATCTGTATCGGATTATCGTTGTGTGTCTTTCCCACAGTTAGGTAAAATGAGAAATAGAGCAAAAATACCATGAATCACATGACCAAATTCTAACAAATACTAAAGCCTGGCCTAGCACCATGACGCCATGACCATTTTCGCTGAAGGGCTTAAATTTTCAATTTTTTTCTTTCTTTTAATTCTAATAAGTTCGTGTCCTTAACTAGGCTTAGGTGTGGCCCCCTCCATGTTAACCCGCGAAAATTGCCGATTGTTCGGAAAAAATGTAGCTAAACTAAGACAAAAATTAATCAAATTTTTTTTTTTTAAACCCCCCCCCCCCCCCCCCCCCAACTTTGTTCTGGTTCCGCTCTTTATTATTTGCATCAAGCACTGGTGTTGAAAAGTGCCCACCCCACGAAACGCCAAAATATGCTACCTGCAATGTGATAACACATAACACTGAATCAAAACTAGGACGTATTAATCACTAGGATTAAATCACTTGCTTTTCATAATAAAAAAACTTAGTACCGAATCTTTACATATACACCTGGGATCCAGCATTCTTCTAAAGCCACCAAAACTATATTTAGGGCATGGGAAGGGATTTAAAAAAAAAGTCTTTCCCTAAACTGTACGTATATTGTCTTTTATTTGTGTGGCGCCCTAAGCAATGTCTAATACGTGTCATTTGAAGCCAGGAAAGGCCGTAGAACACCAAAATATCCATCAGCTTCCGGGGCTCCGTTCCGGGCCCCACTGGGGAGCGCTCCCCCAGACTCCCTAGCTAGTGGGTGATTCGACAAATTTAACCTCTCTACCGGCCCCCCCCCCCCGCCAAGCGCACTTCGTTACGTCCTTGGCGTTGCCCTAATAATTTGAAAAGAAGTGGCTTCTGGCCGTCGCCTTCCCGACTGGCCTCTTGAGCCGCCAGTCCGCCTCTGGATTGCTCTCTGATGTGTTTGTTGCGGAAGGCGTGTATCCCTTCTTTGTATGTTTTGCACACACTGGCTAACAAACGATGATTTTCGTTCGCATCGCTCACTCAACAAGCACATTTCTTGACCAGACTCCATGGACTTTCATTAAGAATATTTCTACCGGAAATAAATAAATACGCCTTTGTACAGCAAAGTCGAAACTTTTAGCCCACGGCTTTGTCATTTTTTCCCGATATTTCACAATATTTCAGTAATCCTTTTATTTTAATTGTCCACAACGACAGAACGCTTAGCAAGCGGTTAAGGGTGGTGCACGGGTGGTGTTTGATTCACCGTTTGCACATTCATGTGTTTACACTGGGTTTGCACTGTCATGTGTTAGTTGTGGAAGGCGCGCATGCGGCCTACAGGGTGTTCCAAAAGTTCCAGATAGGCTGAATAACTTTTGAACGGATGAGAATTGAAACTGCACCTTTGGGGACATCGGTTGGGTTAAGGGTTCTATCTTTTGGCATAAAAGACATCGCAGTCCCCCCCCCCCATGGGTACCCCAGGGAAGAGGGCACAACTCAGTAATTTCAAATGGGAAGCGGGTCGAGTAGCACGTCATACATTAAAGCCCTTAACGAGCTGAGAAAAATGGCGCAAAGAAAACGTCGCTACGTTGCTTCAATCAAAAATGGCGCCCCATAAAAGTTCAAAATAGCATTTTGCATTGGAAGCATTTACGCCGCTAAAACGATTAAGAGATGTTCACAAAGTGACGGAATGTTCCATATGGATAAACTGAAAGACACACGTACAAGAAAAGTAGAAAAATTGCGGAAAGGCCGCCAAGGTTAATCCTATTAGCCAAGTTAATCGCACCTATACTAATAGTTCGAAAGTTAAATGAAAACTAAAAGATTGCTACTAGCGGTAGCAATCTTCAAGTTTTCATTTAACGTCCAAAGTATTATTCGGTGCGATTAACTTGCCTAATAGGATTAACCTTGGCGGCCTTTCCCTCGTTGAATGATATTACTACTTTCAAGGGCAGACCCTTTTTGGAAACTAGGCGGCTTCTCTTATACCAGTTTTGGTTTTAAGTGGATATCACAACATAATTTTAACATTTGCGATTCCCCAATTAGCTGTTACATCAGCCAAGTTGACAGTATGGTTTATTGTACATCCATGCTTCACATCCTTTAGTTTGTTCAATCCCAATTTTAAGCACATCGGCTAACAAACGCTGATAAGCGCTTTGCTCACTCAATAAGCGCATCGCCCCCCTCAGTTACTCCTCCCGAGCTTAATGTGAATTAGCCTACGCAACGAAGCTTGAATTGCTCACTCAATCACAATTAGTCTCGTCTACTTGGCCGATCATCTACTTGGCGGCGCCACACTAGAGTGTGTCAAGATAAACCAGCAAACTTGGCACATTACTAAAACACACTTCTTTTAAAAAAAAAATTCCTTTTTTTCCTACGTGATTGGATCCTATGCTCACGATCTGCATTTTGTTTCCAACTCTTTTTGCAATGAAACACTCACAGTCTCTTAGTGGGATTTGCTGTTTTTATGAGCCGGATTAATCTAGACACACGCTAGTGTGTCGCGCCAAGTTAGGCAACAAACATCTCAACAAACATCACATTAATTCAATTGTCGAGGTTGTAAACCATTGTAGCGCGACGCCATTGCGTCAGTGTCTTATATATCTTGAAGCATAGTTGGGCACATTTCAGGTACTTGGGGAAAAATAATAATGCGGTACAACAGCTTAAATTGTGTTCAAATCGAGAGCAATGACCCGCCTGACAAAAATTAATTCGTGTTTGAATTCCAGCTATGCTGCTTTCAATGCAAAATCTGCCCCTCAATAACGTTGAAAATGTGTTACAAACTAGCTAGCTAGCTAGTCCGCTCATCCCCATGTTAATCCCATAGGGTAATTATTCATCGATTCCGAGATAAAGGGAAGGCTTCCAGCTATGAAATTGGACGAATGGGTGCACTACAATACGAACTGCGTACCTTTTATGGTTTGGAGCCTGGGGACGTAACAGGGATGGCGTGGAAGGGCGCGTAAGTACGAAAATATTGTTATAACCATTGTTAGTATTGTCGGCATCGTCTCTCATTGGACAGCCAAAGTTCCGACAATGAGAACGCGTATACTGACGTATGTGCTTAGACACACACTAGTGTGTCACTATAAATCTAAACAACGTTGCAAAGAAATTGTATTCACGTCCAATTCACCAAGTGTAAAAACAAAGCAAAATTAACAAAGCCAAAAACTGGTGAAGAGGACACCAAGTTGAGAGTGGTTCGGCCCCTCAAAGGAGTGATATCAACACACCAAAACTAACTAAATACAACAAATTACAACGAAATTAAAACCAAACCAAAAGCCAATAAAGAGGTGACTAAGTTGAGAATGGTTCGGCCTCTAGGCAAAAGGTAGTAGCAAATTGTTGAAAACCAATTTCTTGTTGACGTGGCACTTTATTACTCATCTGCTCGGTAGTGGAGTTGAGTCAATACACAATTACAAAAAAAGGAGTGATATCATATCAAAAACCAAAACTGGTAAAAGGGGCCGCCAAGTTCCGAATGGTTCGGCCCTTCAAAGGATTGATATCAACACACCAAAACATTCGCCAACTTAATCGCACCGAATAATACTTTGGACGTTAAATGAAAACTTGAACATTGCTACCGAAAGTAGCAATGTTCTAGTTTTCATTTAACCTTCGAATTATTAAGCGGTGCGATTAACTTGGCGAATGTTTTGGTGTGTTGATGTCACTCCTTTGAAGGGCCGAACCATTCGTTACTTGGCGGCCCCTTTTACCAGTTTTGGTTTTTGATATGATATTTATTACGGAACCCTGGCCCGAAACCTAATGCTCCAAAAAGAAACTACAAACAATGACTATAATCAGCCGGATAATGAGCCGCCTCTTTGCAGCAACAATACATTCTGACAATTAAGTGTTGAAACGATGCGCGTATAAGACTTAATCATGTTATGCTAGACTGCTGGATGACAATACAAACAATGGTTACAACAAAAATTGTGCACTTACGCGCCATTTTATAGCCTCGTGCTTCTAGCTTCAACCCGCATTTTAGTAAAAGGCACTTCCCCGTTGACTCTTTACCCGTGTGTCAAAATTGAGATATGTGAACTTTTCCCTAATGAGCTGTCTTTATACCCTTTGAGAATTAACATAGAAGTCTTGTCCTTACCTACCCAGTAACACAAATCACCGTTATCGAGGGTACGTTTTCTCCATAAAAAAAACGTACCCGCACTTTAATGTTGAAGTTTTCTTCGTTACTGGACCCAAGACACCTGATTCCAACAATTTGCAAAGATTTCTACCGCATGGGGAATTTAAACCAGTAGGCTGAAATCAGGTATAAGGTCGTTACAATTAAAAGACACAGTCTGCTAGTGGCCGCCCTTCCACTTGGCGGCGACACACTCTCGATACTGAAGCATTGTTTCAGCCATCGTTTTAGTTTATTGGCAACAATCAGTTTTTAGTTTATTGCCAACCATCATTTCGTTTACAATAATCGTAGTATACTGTTATTATTAGACGATTGGCCGTCTTGTTCGGGTGGCCGTCTGGAATACTGCAACTCGTTTATATTAATATACATGTTGAGATATTAATTTTTTTTTCAAAATCCGGAATGGTTTGGTAGAACCAGTGTGGCCTACACCAGATTTAGTACCCAAAACATGTGTTTCACGGTTTTTTTTTTTTTTTTTTACGTTGGTTTCGTCCGGTTTTTTTATTTTTATTTTGCTTTCACGCAATCTTTACTTTCTGGGATATAAAAATGGACGAAAGTAAAATGAAAGTGGACGAAACCAAAGGGGAAAAAATGTAAGTCGTTAGTGATTGCGGGGCTCTCGGTCGTCATAAAATTCATACAAGTTTTGGATTTTAACGGAATGTCATAAATGTGTCATACATTTTTGTTTTGTGTCATAAAATAACAGAAAATAACAGAAAAAATTTACACTTACAGTACGAGCTACCATCACAAGTAATCCGTAAGGAATTCGAGATTGCTAAAGATCCCCCCCCCCCCATGCACACAACTCTTGCAATGTTTAGAAGGTTTTAAAGACTAACTCCAGTCTATTAAAAAAGTATAAGATATACAAAAGGTTTAAAACCCACACCTGTAAATGTTTTCAAGAATATGATATGTGTTAAAATAGTCTTTCCTTTCATTGAAAATGTGATGCATTTCCAAATATTTGGAAATGTGTCAGTCTAGAATAAGATTTATTTAATTTGGTTATAGGATATCATCCACAGGTAGCTTGAGTAGACATCAGAAACGTTATTTTGGTGTGAGGGGCTGGGTCAGGTTATTTTTACCTTATTTGGGCACGGGGAGAGTGTCAAGATTTTCTCAGGACCTTTGAGGGCGTCATGAAAACTTGTAGGTCATATTTCCGTTACCAAGTGCTGACGATAGGTCGTGGTGAATGCTACATAACTTGGATTGTGAAGCTACCTTAGAACAATGACATGATGCCCTTTTTCACACGACAAAAACAAGAAAGTAAAATTTCCTTACCTGAACACGTGCAGATGATGCAGGAGCCGGAGGTCTCGCAGAATGCGCAGAATGGAATCCGTTAGCTTGGTGGCTGTGTGGATTGGGGTAGTGCAGGTGGGGATTGCCAGGAGTTTTGGCTATATTAGTGGTAAAAAGAATCCTGGCGATGAGTCCGTAGAGAACACAGGACAACAACAACGGGATCACGTAGAACATGACGAGATCGGCGAAGTAATACCCGAGGTAGGAGGTGCGGCTGAGAGCGAAGGTGCAGGTCTCCTTTAGAGGTAAGCCGATGTACATCAAAGGTTCCGTTTTGGTAAGGAGCAACCAGGGCGAACAGTAGCAAATGGCGAAGGCCCAGACTGCTCCTATAATGCGCTTCGCACGCTGCACTGTGCAAACAGTCTGTGCTTTCATCGGATGGCAAATGGCGATGTACCGTTCTATGGTGAACGCAGTTATGGACAGCGACGATGCGTTGATACCGGCGTACTGCAAGAACACGGAAATGGCACAACCCACTCTGCCCCATATCCACTCGTCCCCTACTAAATAGTATCCAACAATTCGGTCCGGTACTGACGTTATCAGCACGATGCAGTCAGCCACAGCCAGACTCACAAGGTAACAGTTCGTAGGGGTATGCATACTGGACGTCCGATGCACCACAAGGACCACGAGTACGTTACCGAGTACTCCGACGACGAAGATGACGCTCTGGAAGAGAGTTCCCACAATCCGGTAGTTGGTGGAATAGTACTCGGGATACTTGTACTTAGCGGCATGGCTGAAGTTTGCCAAGATGGCGCTCAGCAGTTCGTCGGTGAGGTTACACGGGAAGGGTTCGTCATTGTACGATGGCAAACGGTCTTCTTGCTGGGTAGCCAAAGAATTGTTGGAGAGGGCAGAAGCACAGTCGTCGCCCAACAACGATTCCAGCGATGGTAGCTGGTCCATGATTACTGAACTGTAGACACCTGCTTAAGACGTGTCCGTAATCCGAAAAATGACGATCGTTTCAGGTGGTCTCTCTTGAAATTCGGTCATTCTGGGGCCTCCAGAGGACCGGCACCGGTTGCGGAGCAATTTCCTGTCACATGGTTGGTCGTTTCCTCCTTTAAAACTGCAAAAGAAGAAAAATTGTGTTTTAAAAGCTTGAATCGATCATCAAAATCGTGGGGTCTGCTGCTTTCATTCAAGCAGCGGGTTTGGCTTCTGGCCAATTTTAAAGTTCACCCGTTGCCAAACCGGGAATACATTAGGTGATACATAAGCTGGTTAACAGCGGTTTAATCAAAGAATTAAGTACCGTCGCAGTCATTTGATAATAAAAAATTTCCCACAATGGCTAGCATAAAATTAAGAAAGACTAAAACGGTTGTAAAATGGGAGAATAAAACAGCACGGATTTATCTTAGCCACAAATTGTAACCACGATAAACGTGTTGGTTCTGCCAGAATTGTGAGCAAACTGAAGTAAGGTATCACATGTTGTCATAAAAGGACGCAATGTAACAAGAGTTGTCACGAAATTTATTTCATATATCAAGTAATTTGAGTAAAATTACATGCCTATCTGATCACGTACGTCATTCACTGCTAATATGAGTCGGTGGAATACTCGAATATTTGTTCGTTAAGAGCATATTCGAGTAGAATACAGCCCATTCGTGTAGTCATCATTTCAAAAATTTAGTGAATTTTGCTGACGTATGGGTATTTTTAAATATTTTTTAGGTTAACCTCGTTTTTTCGTTTCACGCGGACTTCCCGAGTGCCAGTTCCCCTAATTAGTTCTGGGGGGCCCCCCCCCCCCCTTTCATCCCAACTTCGCTCTGGTGGGAATGGTTCATGTGTTTTGGGTATTGAAATTTAAACCAACAGTTTTTTTTTCATCTGAATTTAATAATTGATCGTTGTTTTCAAGAGTTACGCTTGCCTATTAGATTAATAATTTAACTTCGGTATGTAATGAAAAACGGATTCTTTTTTAACAAATTGTTCAAATATTCTTGTTGCGAATATTCAGTAGCATTTCTTTCTTATTCGTCCGACCACTACACTGGCCAATCTAATTACGTGATTCGGGCCAAGGCAACTGATCTAACCTAACCTACGTTTAACAACAGCAACTGCACAGAACATGAGAAAACATTCAATATGGATATACAACAACTGAAAAAAAAAAGAAGCGGAAAAACAGTGTTTCACACGTATGATATAACATTTATAGTGCAGCGACAGTAAGACCGCACTGGCTACGAAGCTATCATCTGCAGCTGATCGTCGAGATACCTGCAAGGGGCACTGGTTATATGCGGGGGGGAAAACATTAGCGCTGTTTGTCAAGCCATTGCTGTCAGAGCGATTTGTTGTAGGATTTGTTGGTCGTTTTCTTTTCTTTTCATATTTACGACCTTAATATATATTTTTTTACCGTTAGGGGTTGAACAAAACAACTTTTTTTAGGTCTAAGAAATTCGCTTTCACAGCAACGGCTTTACTGAAAACGTCGAGTTCAACGACCGGCTGCACATGCTAGCCTCGTAACTAGTGTTATCATAGCAGAGTAAAGATATAAGAAGAATCAGTAATGGTCATTATCGCACGGTCCCTAACTTTTACAATACTAAAAACGCGCAGTGATATATGCCATATCAACACACTAAACTGTAACGATATGGGACATCACAACAGTAAAGCGTGGCGATGTGGGACATCACAACACTAAAGTGTGGCGATATGGGACGTCACAATAATAAAGTGTGGCGATATGGGATACATCGCCACACCAAAGTGTGGAAGAAGAGAAATTCGCTCTCACTTTCTGAACTAAAGTGTGGCGATATGGAAGCCATGCACAGTGAAGTGTGATTATACGACATTGCCAACACTTTCATACGGTAGAATTTCTTAATGAAACCATGCGAAAATTAATTTTTTCTTAATGTTAACATGCGTTCCTTGTTCGAAAAAAAAAACTGAACCCCGTGCTCTTTTCGCATGGTTTTATGAAGCAGTTCTATATTTCGAAATCTAGACAAGAAAATTAAATACTTTAAATGCTTCCTACTCCCTCCCAACCCCCCCCCCCCCCCCCCCCAAAAAAAAAAAAAAACAGCTGGCGACTGTAAATCAGAAATATAACGTGAACATGCGTCGGCCTTTCGAAAACACCACCTGAAAACAACCAACTGTATACGTAATACACATGAAATTTCATTCGTTAAAATTAAGCGTTACGCTATTTCCCTCGGCCCCCCACCCCCCTAATATGACACCCTTAACGTCCCTAACTGCCCACATAGTTCACAAGGACACGTTACTGCTGAAATGTCCGTCTAATGTCTCCAGTGACTAAAGATGAAAACTGAACCTTTTCATGGGCTTTATTAAGCTTAAAATCTTCTCTGTCGTCCAAATTCGCAACGTTCAGTTTTCCACAGAGAATGACTTAAACACGAAGAACCCCCGCTCAGAAAGCACATTATTCAAATTCAGGAAAGACGACACATTACGTAAAATTAGAAAATTAAAATTAAAATTAAAAACACTTTTTACGTTAATCTAAGGTGAACGACGTAATTTTTAATGAAGTTTCCGTAATGTGCAACAAGATAATAGACATAAAAGGGGCCGCGAAGTTCCGAATGTTTCGGCCCTTCAAAGGAGTGATATCAACACACCAAAACATTCGCCAAGTTATTCGCACCGCTTAATAGTTCGAAGGTTAAATGAAAACTAGAACATTGCTACTTTGCTACGTTGCGAACATTGCTTCTCCTAAACCTATTTTTTTAAAGAAAATTTCTCCCTCTAGACATACACCCCTGCTCATCCCCCTCTCGCTCAAATGGCATTGGACGCAAACCTGACTGCATCAAAACAAAATTATGCAAACGTGACGACACACAATTTCTATAAACAACAGACCTTGCAATCCATTTGCGA